>JAEQBH010008114.1:0-208677 GCA_016808115.1 Tetrastigma voinierianum
ACTAAGGCGATGTCGCGACATGAGATCGAAGTCGGCGACCACGAGACTGCTTTCGATTGAAGGTTGAAGCTTCATAAAGTGGTATAGCAAGATACGATGTCGTGACGTAAAGGAGCGACCCGGATCAAAGATGCGAGAGCCATAAAGAGATGTAGCGACAAGATATTGTCCTTGCAACCGACATAACTTGTCGGTTGAAATGCGCAAATGACGAGTTGAAGTAGCGACAAGACATCGGCGATCAGCGACATCGAGGAAAGAACAATTGAAACACAAAAGCGTGAAGATGTCGCGACAAGATATTGATATCGCGACATCAGAATGAAACCAACTCAAGCTTACATAGAGTAAGTTAATGTCGCGACGTGAGATTGATGTCTCGCGACATCGATGATATCACGACAAGAAGCGGAAGTCAGCGACTTGAGCGATGACAGGCACCGGATACTTTCTAAATCCCACGAGCTCGTTGGGATTAGGGCGAATTGAGAACCTATAAATACGCAGCTATCCAGCTCATTAAGCGACTTGGCGACCCACGGGCGAGAGTGCGGATAGGCCCGAAAGCTCATTTTCTTTATTTTCTTTTTCTTTTCTTTTTCTTATTTTTATTTCCGTCGTTTTAGAGCAGATTATGTTCTCGTATTTTTATTTTCGTTGTATTTTCTGAATCTGGATGTTATCGTTTGAGCTGAAGCTGAATACAGAATTCAATTTCTTTTCAAATTACTACCTGGAATGTTTGGGATTCGAGACAAATTTGCAGGTCGATTGTTTCGAGTTTTCAAGTGCAGTTATTCTTATGATCGGAGGAATGTTGTATCGTGTAATTCGATGGTGAGGAATCCGGCTTCCATTAATTAGACGTTATAGTCGAATTTATCTTTCACATGATCGTTCCTGACTGACTTGTTAATTTCGGTTAATGAATTTGCCACGGTTTTGGGTTTATTGTCTTGGGGATGCGAATATCCCATTTCTTATGCAGATTAAGATTTGCGTCATTGCTGCGATTTCAGGAGGTCCTGCGAGTGACCTGAGGGAAGACATTCCACGAGTAATGTACATTTCTTTGAAGGTATACTAACCTGCTATTAGGGATCTTTTTGAGCTGTAAGTTCAATTAGATAAATCCTCTTCTCACTTGAAATCGAAATAGTTGAATGAGTTATCTATTTAAACAAGCAAAGTTCACCTCGGTCGGATAGTAGAGGCGATCGAGTGGTAGGCGAGATCTAATCAAGGAAGGTTGATCCTATTCTAATTTAGAGGAGGAACATCTGGAAGTTGTATATCCTTGTGGCCAGATAACTTGGGAGCTAAGGTTCTGATCCATCAAAATGGGTATGAAGTATTGCGAAAATACCCAGTTAAGGAGTGCACTAAAAGTAGTTATCCCAAATTCACGTATTCAGGAGAATGATTGAAATTAGATAATGAAGTAGTGTGGAGAGATCAGAAAGCTGCACTACAGCGCCTTGAATGATTTTGAAACTTGAGATAATCGAAATTTTATCGAGGAATTAGCTCACAGGGAATGGAGTAGTTCACTATAACTATTTACATTGATGTGTCTTACGAGGATAACTGTCGATATTCATTCTTTTATTAGAAATTAACTGTTCTTTATTCTTTATCTTTACAGGTTGTTGGATAGTTAGGTTATTTTTCCTTTTTGTTCGTTTAATTTTCCGGCACCTTAATGTGGATCTACTATCATTTGTGGTCCCAGGAAATAGTAGCAAATTGAGTAGTCGAGGGTAGTTGATTTAAAATTCCTTGAGATCTCTGTGGGATCGATATGCGGACTAAATCCGTTTCATACTTGTCGTTTGTGCATACTTGAATATCAGACCAAAACCAAACTTTGAAAATGATTTTCTAAGAGATTGGTGGTTTATATAGTATAATATCCATGAGGATTTTTGGCTTGGATTTAAAGGATTAGACAATAGTCCTTTATTGTAGTGTCATAGAATTGTATATGTGTTTTGGTTTAAGTCAACAGAAGTTTTTTGGCGTGATTGTGGGGATTAGACAATAAGTCCTTACAATAAATAAGTGTCATAATTTGTATGTGTTTTGGTTGATCAGGGTTGAAGTGGCACCATTGAGAAAAAGGATGAGCGGGTTAGTTCATGATAACTAAATCAATTAGTGGTTGGCATATGCACCACTAGTTGGAGCGAGGGTAAGAATTGGAAAAACCTTGGGGTTAAGGCCTGCAGGAAGAAGCCATTGTATGGGAAAATTCTCCCCAAGATCTAGTGAGAGTTAAATTACGGATACAGCTGGTAGATATATCGGGTTTTGATGTAAACCATGACATGGATGAGTTGAAACAACCCATGGGTTGTCGATGGTCTCAGACACAGACGGGTTTATCATACTGACAGATCTTGGAGTGTAGAAGGTAGCATATGCATGTGAGTGATCTTTGTATGTGTGTGAATTTAGGGACGAGAAATTACGTAGGGAAGGAGAATATGGCAGAGAAAAATTCAATTTTCTGAAAATGATCATGGTATTTCGGTTGAAAGCGGAAATTCTCTCAGCCTGGATGATGAAGCACGGACTCTGTGAGTCAGTGAATCTCATGAAATTGTGACCAGAAAAGTTTAAGTGAATTAGACAATCAGAGCATCATTTCTGAATTTCTGGGTAATAAGCGTCAATGATTTCAGGGATGAGATTTTTATACGAAAATCTCGGAAGTCAGAAAATGGCTTGAGTTAAAGTTCATTAGAATCGTTGATGAAAATGGAAATTTTCGGGAGAGAAATGGACCCGAATAAGGCAATATAAGTTATGTATTCAAAATAATAATAATAATAATATTATAATAATAATAAAATGAAAAAAATCAATCAGAAAGGGGAGAGGGCGTTGGGAGGAAGAGGATGGGAGAGAATATTTTTTATTTTTCTTCTCTTCGTTTTAAGCGATTTATGAAAATCAGATTGCCTTTGGAGTTTTAAGTCGAGATTGAAGGCAAAGTTGATCTACGCGATGAGAGCTACGCATGGACACCAAAAAAGTTGGAGTTTCGACAAACTCAGAGTGAGGTAGGGGTTTTATCACTTGAAGTTACACTATTTAAGTGTTTTGTAATGTTTCGGTTGGTTGAGCGCCGAGCGACCGTTGGTCAGTCAAGAAAACTTGGGACCAAATTGTTGGAATTTTTGGAGAATTTTGGAACCCAGACCCGATCAAGTGACATATGACTAATTTGTTTCATAATTTATTGAAATATTTTTTGAAATGAATGGCTTGAGTTGTGTGGAATTAATAGAGTTGTACTAAGTTTGATGTGTTAACATGATCTTCATGATATATAGAGATATAATTGTGTCCATATGTAAACCATTGGAGATGAGATTGTGAATTGCTCAAAATGAGCTAATTTGGGTGATGTTTGATGAATATTGGATGGCTCCAAGTGAGCTAGTTTGGGTGATGGTTGATCCATGTTAAATTACATGTGGTGTGATTATAAATTTGTGTATATTTAGAAAATGTATTAAAAAATGATGTTAAAAATTTAGTAATTAAAAAATAAAAATGAAAATATATTAATTCTTCTTATTTCCTTAAATTGAGTTGGTGTTTTTTAAAATATGAGTTTACTCTTATATCAAAATTGTTTTCTATCTAATTTAAACATGTAAATCTATTTGTGATTCTCTTTACTATTTTGTTAGGGTTACCTTTTAAAATGTATTCTTAAAAAATAGTGTTAAAATTTAGTAATTAAAAATAAAAAATAAAAATATCGTAATTCTTCTTATTTCCTTAAATTAGGTTGGTCTTTTTAAAATATTAGGGTTACTCTTATATAAAAATGGTTTTCTATTTAAAAATTTAAACAGAAATAAAATGTCCCGCTGATTCTTTTTACTATTTTGTTAGGATTACCTTTTAAAATGTATTCTTAAAAAAATAGTGTTAAAATTTAGTAATTAAAAATATAAAAATGAAAATATCGTAATTCTTCTTATTTCCTTAAATTGAGTTGATATTCTGTAAAATATGGAGTTTACTCTTATATCAAAATTGTTTTTCTATTTAAAATTTAAACAAGAAATAAAATATTAAATAGATTCTCTTTACTATTTGTTAGGGTTACCTTTTAAAATGTATTCTTAAAAAAATAGTGGTAAATTTAGTAATTAAAATAAAAATGTAAATAATAAGTATTCTTCTTATTTCCTTAAATTGAGTTGGTCTTTTTAAAAATATGAGTTTAATCTTATATCAAAAATTGTTTTTCTATTTAAAATTTAAACAATAATAAATATTAGATTCTCTTACTATTTTGTTGAGTTACCTTTTAAAATGTATTCTTAAAAAAACCGATGTTAAAACAGTAATTAAAAAAATAAAGAAATGAAAATATCTAAAAGTAATTCTTCTTATTTCCTTAAGTGGAGTTGGTCATTTTAAAATATGAGTTTACATATGAAAATTGTTTTTCTATTTAAATTTAAGTAAATGGTAACATAATTTGTCAATAAGCCTGCTTCGGAATGGTTAAAGGTTGTGGTTAACATGAGAATAGAAAGGGGTTCGAGGATTATAGTTTGATGAGAATAAATTTATGAGAATACATTACTATGATGTAAGCGAGAATGAATAAATATAAAAAAATAAAATAAAAGTACTAACATAATTTAAAATTTTATTTTATATTATGATATTTAAGAATATAATTGAGGATTACGTTAACGTTTTGGTCTTGACATAAATTGTATTATTATTCCCAAATGCCGGCGAATAAGCGTGACATATAATAAATTATTTTGAGAAAAGAAAATATTGCTTGCAATAATGATATTATTTATTAATGTGTGAAAAATCTTTTACCATTTATGCTTCAATAAAACTGGCAATTAATATATTTATGGGGCTTGATCCTTAGAGGAGGGATGAAGAATATGAAGAAACGAATGGGAAGAGGAGGCAAAAGAACCTTAAAAGTTGAATGCAAAAGATTGAAAGTGGGAAAGACGTGACTTGAGAGATCAAACAAACCACTTAGACTACGTACCCATATTAAAGATCAAGGCCATATTAAAACTCTATCTTCACTTCCCACCTCATGATTCAAAATGTGGCAGAAATTCTTCCTTACTTGTTCTTTGTCGCGAGAGCAGGTCTGTGCTAAAAACCTCTTTCAACGAAATGTGATCCACGGCTTCACCTCCACCATGCAGGCGAACAAAAAACACATTAAATGCGATAAGAATCGCCATCAACCAAATTTTCTTCTCAGTTACTGTCTCTAATGGTGTTGGTCGATCAAATCGAGTGGAGATGTTGGGGCGAAGATTTTGGGTTTTCCAGGTTACGGTGTTTTCAAAAGCTAACGGAACAAACCTCGTGATTAAGAGAAAGGTTAAAGTTAGAGAGATACTCGTTGTTTCAAGAAAGAAGAGGGCGAAGCAATTGCTTTTGTAAAGTCATCTTGGTTAGTTTCTTTGATTCCTTTTCTGGCTTGTTCTCTCGCTCTGTTCGATTTTCCACAAAAATGCGGGCGAGAGAAAATCAAACCTAAGCGTCGGATTAATCATCTATCACATTTAGTTGTAGCTTGAAACAATCTTTTGGTTTTGTTTTGTTTTTGTCTTCTTGGGGTTCTTGAAACAATTCTATTTTGATACCGATCATTTTATATTCTTACCGAGATGTTTATTGATCTCAGTAGATGCATCTAGCTACTTGAATTGTTAACTTCTTTGTCCCTCAAAATTGAATTTAGTATTTTTAAGTGTTCTATCTGTACCCTTTATTTAATATTCTGAAAGTTAATTTTCTCGGCGATTTTTAGGAAATGGCTTTGATTAATTAGGCAATAAGTGATTCTTGACATATCTTCTATGTTTTCTTGTGTTTTTGCTTTGATCATCATTCCTGATAATTAGTAATCGATTAGGTCACCAACATTGCCTAAACTCAGGGACCCACACCCACATATCATGGAATGCTCTTAAATATGAAAGCAAAGCAAAATTGGGATTTTAAGACAATGTTAAGACTTAGATTAAAAGAAACGATATTAAAACGATATCCGTATTTCAAAAAAGTTTGAGGGAAAGGAAAGAAAATAGACTGGAAAGAAAAGTGAAGGAAAATAACTTAACTAGATTTTAGGATAGATAAATGACTTTTATACACAATTTTAAACTAATTTAATTGATTTTATATCTTTTATATACAAATTAAATAATTTAGAAATATACATTGTTTACTATTTATAATTAACCATTTTAAATATATTTTCTGATAAAAGCAAAAATAAAATTGACAAGTGATTGTTCCTACAAGAGTAACAACATTTTAGTGATTTATTTACAGACGTAAAAAAAAAAATGAATTAACTTTTATAAAAAGAATGCAGGTTTCTTGTAGGTTTCTTAGGCCGGAGTTTTTGAATTGAAGAAATAGAGCTTGATACATTTTAGTGATAGCGAGTAAAAAGAGGTATAACTTTTATAAAGAAGCGAGTAAAATGATGTAATGCGAATGTGTAACACAAATTGGATTTGATACTCTCCAAAAAATGATTCATGTAGTAAAATTGGAGGTTCTATTGAACTCACGAAAATAAAGAGAAGAGAAAAAAAGAAAAAGATGGCCTTTGATTTACTTGAGGTTTATAAGGTAGGCGGCCATCAATGCTTTGTGCTTGTTGAATGATAAGTACATATGATAGGGCTTTTGTAAGTTTCTACTGGGTAGACTTAGAAAATGTTAATAACTAATTGCTTCGAGAATTTTTGTTCTCATAGAAAGATTTTTGTCTATGCTTCGATGGTTTGCACCTATTGGTTTTATCACTTTGCATCTTAATAATGCTTGTGCTTGATTCGGGTTTATGTTTGGTTATCTATGTATTTAGCTAAACTACAGTTCCAAATTTTCATTCAAACCATGTTATAAGTAGCAGATGAAACCGGGGACGTTGCAGGGCTTGGCATTGGAATCATGCATGATGTGAATTTGGGAAGCCGAAATCGGAAAATTTGAAAGCAAGCATGGATGAGGCTTGCAAAGTGGTTCGAGAATTAAGGCTGAACTTTCGAAAAGAAAATCATCACACATGTCTATGATTTCCAGGTGAAACGAGACACTAGTCTAGAAAATTAAAAGCAGCATGCTAATGATCGTTGCTAAGTCCAGAAATGCAATCAAGATCCTAATGATACAAATATTTCTTCTCTCCTTTAATTGAGGATGGTGAGTATGCAAGTAGTGTTCTTCTTGAAGAGCCCACGCGAGTGCTGAAATGGATCAAGCTGAGACGAGCTTGAGTTTGAACTACAAAAACTTGCTTGTTGCGCCACGAGATGCTCCACGGCTATGAAGAAATAAGACGGATTTGGGTGAGCTTGAGGTATGCCTTTTCTTATATTCCATATGTAGATTTGTTTTAACTAAAATATAAGGTGTATGCATCATGTTGAAGCATTCGGCACATGACCATTAAGATAGAGTATCCGTATGGATTATTTCTTTGGGACTAAAGTTTTTTCATTTTGAGTTTCTTGACATAAAGTTTCTATCTATAAATGCAGTTGTAGATGTCACTTGACAAATCTCTTAAGGTCATTCAGATGTTGGATCCTTCATGGGTTGGTCATTCTATTTTAAGCAGAATTGAGACTTGATAAACTAAATAATGACTCATGAGTAAAGATGCATGTGTCTTTTGTTACAGTTGGTGATTTATATAACATCCTTTATTTGCGAGACACTATCAAGTAAGTTGTGTAGAAATAGGATAATTCCCTTCGTATGGCTTTTAGATTATTTTCCGTTGTAAGGTTGGCAAGTGAATGTCATATAGTAAGACATTCCTTAGGCTCGTATATTAATATGTATGATGAATGGTCGAGGTTTGTTCCTCCCTTAAACTATGCTTCTTCCTAAATCTGATGTGTTGTCTTAGATGGACACGGAAAATGTTGTGCCTTTCGAAGTTTCGACGAAAGGGTTTCATGAAATGGAAGGTCGAGTTAGTTCTTATCGGTTCCATGGTGTCTTGCCGGTAGGCTGAATCGGAAGCGTGCCATGTGCTCATTGAACATCGGGAAAATCAAATTGTGGATGAGTCTGACGCGCGAGTCGAGTCAAACTACATGAAAAAGAAGCGAGAACTCAGGCCTTTGAAGGCGCGTGTTAAGCGCTGAATCTCTATGTCATTGCCTCGACGAAATATTTCCTTACTAAATAATGCCTTAAGTTCTTGTGGTTTCTATTCATTTTTCCTTTAATTCTTCACTTGCTACAATGTGGAACCTTTTGCATGATGATACTGAAATGGCACAATGTCAATTGACACCACGGTTTCTAGACGGCTTGACATTGTTTCCGCAGATGATGATCTTTGAGATCACCAGTGGAACCATAGCCATCGTAAAATTCGATTCTGACATTGGAAAGCGACTCAAAAGATGGAGTTAGTTCTTATCAGGTTCCATGGTGTCTTGCGGTTGGCCGGATCGGGCTGTGCCGTAATGCTCATTGAACATCGGGAAAATCAAATTGTGGGCTGGAGTCTGAACACACTTGGCGAGTCAAACTACGCAGAAAAGAAGCGAGAACTCCGGCAACGAGAGCGTGTTAAGCGCTGGCGGATATGTCGCGCCTCGGGCAATATTTCCCTTACTCTAAGCAATGCCTTAAATTCTTGGTTTCTATTCATTTTTCCTTTAATTCTTCACTTGCTACAAGTATTGGAACCTTTTATGATGATGAAATGGCCTAATGTCAATTAGCGCCCACGGTTTCTAAGACACTTGACATTGTTTCACAGATGATGATGTTGAATCACCGGTGGAACAACAAAGCCCCATCAATGGAAATTCCCGAGTTCACGACATTGGGAGAAGCGACTCAAAAGATCGAGTTCGGATTCTTGCTCGGTTCCATGGTGTCTTACTTGGCGGTGAAGCCCGGATCGGAAACATGCGCGAGAATATAAAGTCTATTTTGTATCAAAATGAGATTTTCAGAACAAAGAAGACAAAGCAAAAAACAAAACCAAGATTGTTTCAAGCTTTACAACGGATATGATGAGATGATTAATTCGATGTTTTAGTTTGATTTCCTGCCCGCATTTTGTGGAAAATCGAGCGAGAAGAGCAGTAAAGGAATGAAAAAAACTAACGGTAGATGACTTTCTGAAGCGGCTTTCTTCAGTCCTCTTAACTGTGAAGCGACGAGAGAATCTCTCAGCTACAACTTCAACCTTCTTTTTGAATCCCACGAAGTACGTTCAGCGGTTTTTGGAAACACGAAGTAGAGAGCCTAAAACTCTCTTGACTCGACATCTCCACTGCGATTTGATTGACTAACAACATTAGAACGAGAAGAAGAAAATGGTTGATGGCGGTCGTAGCATTTATCATGTGTTTTTTGTTACGTACGTGGCGGTGGAGGTGAGCGGTGAAGCAGTGATTTTGTTGAAAAAGGGTTTTCGAGGATCTGTTCTGCGACGGCTCTTTAAGAGAACTTGCCACATTTTGTGAATCTGCTGAGGGAAGAAGAGTGAGTCGAATATGGCCTTTGATCTTTTAATATGGGTAGTTAGTCGGGTTGTTTGTTTTCCCGGCTTTGTCTTTTGCATTCAACTTTTAAGTTTCTTTGGCCTCCTCTTCCCGTTCGTTTCTTCCATATTCTTCATCCCTCCCTCTAGTGACCTTTCCTCTCATAAATATAATAATTCTCGTTTGGGTTTTATTGGAAGCAATAAATGGTAAAAGATTTTTCGCACATTAATAAATAACAGTATTATTATTACGAGCAATATTTTCTTTCTCAAAATAATTTATTATATCTTCTTTTGCTATTCGGCCTTTAAATAATAAATATACACATAGAGTCAAGACCAAAACGTTAACGTAACTCAATTATGTTTCTTAAATACGTAATATAAATAAAATTTTTAAAATTATGTTAGTACTTTTTTGCTTTTATTTTTACATTAGTTCGATACCTTTTACATCATAGTAATATATTCCTCATAAATTTATTCTCATCGAGAAACTATAATCCACAGACACTTCTATTTTCATGTCCACATTGAACCTTGCTCCATTTGAGTTAAGAGTTTTATTCGACAAATTATGTTACCATTTTACTTCTAAATTTTAAATAAAACAAAATTTTGATATAAAATGCTCTGTTTAAAGATCAACCAATTTAAGGAAATAAGAAAAATTACGATATTTTCATTTTTATTTTTTTAATTACTAAATTTACCCAACCTATTTTTGTAGAATACATTTTAAAAGATAACCCTAACAAAATAGTAAAGAGAATGCGCGAATATTTTATTTCTTGTTTTTAAATTTTAAATAGAAAAAAACAATTTTGATATGAGAGTAAACTCATATTTTAAAAGACCAACTAAATTTTAGGAAATAAGAAGAATTAAATATTTTTCATTTTTATTTTTTAATTACTAAATTTTAACCTATTTTTTATGAAATACATTTTAAAGGTAACCCTAACAAAATAGTAAAGAGAATCTGTCGAATATTTTATTTCTTGTTTAAATTTTAAATAGAAAAAACAATTTTGATATAAGAGTAAACTCATATTTTAAAAAGACCAACTCAATTTAAGGAAATAAGAAGAATTACGATATTTTTATTTTTATTTTTTTAATTACTAAGAATTTTAACGCTATTTTTTAAGAGAATACTTTAAAGTAACCCCTAACAAAATAGTAAAAATGCAATAGAATATTTTATTTCTTGTTTAAATTTTAAATAGAAAACAATTTTGATATAAGAGTAGCTCATATTTTAAAGGAATAGCTCAATTTAAGAAATAAGAAAAATTACGATATTTTTCATTTTATTTTTTAATTAATAAATTTTAGCTAGTTTTTAAGAATACATTTTTAAATGGTAACAACAAAATAGTAAGAGAATAATAGAATATTTTATTTCTTGTTTTAATTTTTAAATAGAAAAAACAATTTTGATATAAAGAAGTACAAGCTCATATTTTAAAAAAGACTTGTTCTTGTGACGTAGGCATGTTTAATTGAATTCATGGAATGTTTATAACTTCCAATGTATTATCTCAACCACCCATACCAACTAATTTATGTCTTCACATATTATTTAGCGAATTAGCTATTTAATCTTTATACAATTGGATTATTATTATTATTATTATTATTATTTGTTTGGTAAAAAAAGACCATATATAGGAAACTTATAAAAACGGTTGAACAATTATCCACAATAACCTTCAAAAACACATTTTCTAATCTAAAAAGTTTTGACTACTAAATATTTGAATCAATAACCTTTTTTAGCTCAACCATCAGTTTGTTTTATTCATTTTGTGTAAATATAGCAGCAATGGTAAGTATTTAGATAATAGGAAAACCTTTAAATATCTTATATTAGAAGAATAATTAGACTAGATAAGCTACTCTTTTTTTATTATAATAATTTTAAAAATATAAAGATGGGAGTGTTTCTGGACTCTAAATTAAGATAGAGTGTTTGGACTCCTAAATTTAGGATTGTTTGTGTTTTTTGTATTTTTTAGATTAAAAAAAATTAGGAACTAAATGTGTTTTTTATGTTTTTATTATTCTTGTTTTTCCAGAAAAAATAGTTTAAAAATCATAAACAAATAGGCTTAATATAGTTTACTAGTTTTGCTTTTTGGATGATTTGATTAAAATACCTTTTGAAAATCTAATTTTTGGAAATTTGAAGCTCTTATTAATTTTTGGTCTGATTTGGATAAAAATATATATTTTATTTTTTTCAAATATAACATTTATTTTCTTCTAAGTAATATAAATATAAAAATGAAAAAATTTATTTTTATTCAAAATAAATTACTTTTAAAGAAAAACACGGGAAAAAGTTAGATTCACAGATTAGATTTAAGGTTATTTGACTAGTTCTTTTTCTTTTGGTTTAGCTATATCTTTGGTTGTAGGGGCATTTCTTTAGTGTATCCGCAGCAATAACCATAGAGCAAATCAACATATGACCTCAGTGAGCAGACATACATACATACTAAGAAAATTTGACCATCAAAAAAAAATAAAAAGTATCAATTACTATAAAAAAATTTAGGGACTTGGAGCAAATGCTCTTATATGACCAAAAAACCAAGGGGTTCAATTACGATATGGGAAAATAAAAAAAACTGTGTACTTCAAGACCGGTGGTTTGAGTTTCAACTTCGGCCTTCAAACGACTCCACAACCATAGCAATGAATGCTGGTTAGTGAAACTCCAGCGCCTTTGTGATTGAAAGAAGAGCAAATTAGGTATAGAAAATAGTGCAGCGCCAAACGTATTCAAATTTAAGAAAACAAAAAAAAGCAAAATAGATTAAAAAGCAAATTAATGTTAAAAGTAGTGTCTATGATAAAAAATTTTTTAAATCAATATTATAGTTATTGATTATGATTTTAATTTAAAAAAATTTCTAATACTATAACCAATAACTTCGATATTAATTTTAAATTTTTTTAATGCTGTAGATAATTATCGTAGCGTTGATAATGTGTATGACAATATGATCGAAACGCATTGTTTTGAATGTTGTTTTTGTTTTTAATTTATATTTATATATCTATTTTTTAAAATAAGTAAACAGCACTGAACCCACCGCCTCCTCCTTCTTATCTATCTTCAGCCTTGCATCATCCTCACAATCATCTTGATCCGGCGGTCGATATTGAGTAAATGTTCCCGCTGCGGATCAGAGATGTGTGTCATGCCATGTATGTCTGATATGTCTGAGGATATATTTTCCTTAATTCCAAAAACTTCCTTGTTCGCGCCACATATGCTCCTAGTATGAAGAAATAAGACAGTTTAGGTGAGCAGGAGTATACCTTTTCTTATATTCCCTTATGCTTAGTTGTTTTAACTAAAAATATAAAATTAATACATCATGTTGGCTGTATTCGGCTTGCCAACCATTAAGATAGATATCCGTATGGATTATTTCTTTGGGACTACGGTTTTTCATTTTGGGTTTCTTGTGAAAGTTTCTATCACATAAAATGGAGTTGTAAATGTTACTTGACAAATCTCTTAAGGTCATTCGGATGTTGGATCCTTATTGGAATTTAGTCATTTATTTTAAAGCGAAATTGAGACTTGATAAACTAAATAATGACTCATGGTAAAGATACGGAGGGTGTCTTTTGTTCTAGTTGGTGATTTATAACCTCCCTGTTGCCAAAAGTATTGTTCTAAATGGGTTGAACTTTTCGAGTTTTTAGCATTTGTAAGCGACCACCATATCTAAATTATTTGTGTATAAATTGGTTGTAAAACGAAACCTTGCAACCTCTGATCTTGTAGTTAACCCACATTTTGGATCTTTAGCCTCTTTTCCCCACGAGAAAGAACCCTTCA
The DNA here is from genome assembly GCA_016808115.1 of Tetrastigma voinierianum. NCBI lineage: Eukaryota > Viridiplantae > Streptophyta > Magnoliopsida > Vitales > Vitaceae > Tetrastigma > Tetrastigma voinierianum. The sequence continues at coordinate 13,413 of JAEQBH010008114.1, forward strand.
ACTAAATAAAGCCTCCTTATTTGTCTTGGGGAAGACACGAATCTGACAATAGAAGATAATCTCCATGGGAAATTGGACCATAGGAATGATGAACTGGGCGGAGTCATTGTATTACGAGCAGGGGTCAGATTGACTACCGTCTGACTTGGAATACAAGTGGTCGGGTTGCAGACGCCACTTTTAGAAAATCGGAGCGATCTCCCTTTGTCACGAGGAGCTCTACCCAATCTAATCTGTAAATAACACATTTACTGTCCCCAAACGATCCAATATACAATATATCAATCGACCACTTAGGCCTTAACTATCTCATTAAAAACATACCAACTATTCTCCAAATTATCTCCCAATAGTACATAGTTGGTGCTGCTCTGAGCATATATTAACATCTCTGAGTCTAAATACGAGGTTATGTCCAAAACCATCAAAATCGAAGCGGCTTCTTGAAATGAATTGTCTTCTCGGCGCTCCTGTGCACGAAATAGGGGGTCCCACGACAGAGGTGAGCTAAAGCTCAGTGGGAATCGCCACTAAGTGGGCTCTTTCACCACCTAGAGTGCGGTCTGATGCTCCAAAGTAAACCTGCGCTCCAAGTAAATACATGAAGTCCTACTTGAATATACCATGATCACCCCATGTCACGAGTCCTCATGAAACTCACTCACCCTACGCCACATAGCGAAGAAATAATCATTTTCAAAACAAAACTTTTGTTCTTAAAATATCACTAAAATATTAGGTACAAATATGGAACTACCCTCGCAGTGAATTGGTTGGTGAGCTTTAAGGCAGTCATAGTCCTCATCAAAAATAATCTGTTGAGCATCTGACCCAATTCTCAGGAATATCATCTGTGAAATTCCTTCCATAACCATATCCATTTTACAAAAATACCTTGTCATGCACTCACAAATCTAGGTTACCCGGTCATATGAATGCATTATGCCATTTTCAAAATCATTTACACAATATGTCAATATGCATATTTTCAATCCTTTACAATTACACGCATGTAATTCCAACACATCAATCATCCTCACCCAGTTTAGCTCGATTGAGCAAATCATAATCTCGTTTCCAATGGCTTACAAACCTGATTGAATTCCATCTAATTGTGTCATTGTGTTAACACCTCAAGCATTAACCTAATAATTCCTTGATCGACCAACTCTCCAAATTAATTTCTACACATACCAAGCCATTCAATTCACACAATTTCAATGCCAAAACACATGGACCTTTATGGCCATTTCACAAGCAGGGGCTGTTTTTAACGATCAAAAACAGCTTGATGAAACGTCACGGGCAGCCAGCGTCGATCTCGGTTTCACTTTTTGGAGCGAATTTCTTACCCATTTCTATCTATAAACACCCGAAGCATAATTTCTCACACACACAGCCCAACCGGTTCTGGTATCCTGAATGACCAAAGTCTCCAAAAATTCCCCTCTGATTTCGGGTCCCGTATTTAGAGTAGGGTAATTTGCCATTCTCGGCCTTTATCATATCAAGCATGCATTTTAATGCAAAATTTCCAGAATTAAAGACCCAAACAGCCCTCTAAATTTCTGGACAGTCACGGCCAATAAAGAAAATCTCAAAAAAATTCCAACAATTCGGTCCCATGTTTTGGGGTGTGCGTCAGCTTTCGACCCACTCGCGCGCCAAGCCGTAGAAGCATTCAGAAGAAACTGCTAAAAATGGGAATAAAACACAAGTAGGGAGAAGCCCTACCTTTTGGAATTTGTCAAAACTATAAAATCCGGGGTCCACGTAGCTTGCTCCGCGTAGAGGCGTTTCCTTCTTGCTCGTCGAAATCGACGGTCCAGGTGCGTGTATTTCTAAAGAGAAGTCGGAGACTCTGCAGAATCACCATTTTCTTAACTACCTGCACTACTGCATCTCTTTTCTCTCCCATTTCACGTTTTCTCCTCTTTTCAATTTGAGGAGATGAAAATATCTTATTATTTTGTGCTGCTTGCTGACCATCGATGCTTGAAAATGACCATTTTGTCCCTCCTTTCTAAGATTTGATATTATTATTTATCACCGGCCAGTCAGTTTTCGTCGTTTATCTACTCATACCACTTATAGTGCATGAGTACTTGTTATATGTGGCTTTCGTCGCGTCGAAAGTGTTTTACGTTTCAAGCGCAATCGCGCCAGCGTGCCTTCCGTATCTCGAAAATTACGAAATTTTACGTGCTAACTAGATTTCGCTAGACGATTCCAACGGTGCAATCCGTTTTCTCATCCGAGATCTAGAGAATTAATTACGGATTTTTAACCGTAATTACAATTTTGTAATCAAAATTACGATTTTGCCCTTATTCCAGAAATTGGAATTTCTCGGGTCTTACAGTCATGCTTCATGGTAGTGAACTTTGGGCAGTGAGGCAAAAAAAAGAAGTGCATGAAATGTCATAGCATCGCTGGAACAAGGATACGGAGATGGATTTTTGGGAAAACAAAACCAATGAAAATGATAAGTGAATATGTTCATGAAGTTGGGTTAGACTGATTAAGGCCAGGATATGGATGATTTATTGTGTTTGGTCATGCATGAAAGAGTGATATAAAGGTACATTGCAAGGACAAGATAATAGTCAATACTTTGGAGGAAAAAAAAAAGAAGAAAAAGAACAGATAGTATAAATATAGAGGCTGATAGTTTAAATGTCGAGTAAGCCCATGAAATAAAGGGTTAAAAGTTAGCAGCAACAGAGAACGCAAGCATGCACTTGTAAATGTTGCTCACCCATTCATCTACGTGCATATCTTGGGAGACATGCTCAAAATAAATGCACTTATTGATTCATTTTGGAAACTCTTTTTATTACCAATATTACTCTATAATTCTAATTTTCCTACTTTCCTTGCTTCTTTTCCAGGTAAGATGATCCAGATTTATGACCCAGGATTTTTTTGTCTGGGTATCTATAAGAAGACACCAGTGCACTAAGTGACTGCTGCTATTGTTTGAATCTTTTCCTTGGTAAAAAGCATTGGGAAGCCAGCAGCTGGAGAAAGAGAAAGTAAACATATTACTTGTATTGTGAACAGATTTAATAAGATACTTGCCGATGATTTGTAGATTTAAAGAACAGTTGCTTGGTATAGTATAGATTCTAATGTCGGAACATGGTCTTTTAATTGAGGACTGAGAACCATGATTATGATCCTCTTTTGAAAACTGGGGTGATATGAGAACTTACAATGACTATTTATTTTTTTTTTGGAGAATCTACAATGACTTATTTTTAAAGAAAACTCGTTCTAAATCAAAGGCATCTGTTGCATGCTGCCTTTTTGAAACTTAAATTCTTTAATTCACAGGGATAAAATTAGAGGCTCACTTTATGCCTGATTCCATTCTCTAATGAGAGAAAAAGGGTGAGGAAGGATCCATGTCAATTCTTAAGTATGGGTGTGTCGAGGTTATATACATAGCCGAGTCACAGGCTCAACTAGGCTAAAAACTCGAACTTCGACTCGAATTTCGATCGAGTTTTTTACTTTAGATGTTGAAACTTGATTCGAAAAATAGTTGAGTTATTCGAATTTGGCCCAACAAGCTGAATGAATTAAAAAATAATAAATAATTTTACTTTTCGGGTGATTTGATTAACAAAATGGTAAAGCTCGATCAAACTTCGCAGTAACTGGGTTCAGGTAATATGATGCACTTAAACTTGATTAAAATTAGCAGGTTGAATCAAACATTCTCAATTAGCTCATGAGTAGAAAATTATAGTAAAGCCAATTCTAGAAATTTAAACAAACAAATATTTAGTGATTCTCTTTCTTATTTTGTTAGGTTACATTTTAAAAATGTTCTTAAAAAAATAGTGTTAAAATTAGTAATTAAAAAATAAAATGAAAATATAAATAGTCTTCTTATTTCATTAAATTGAGTTTGTGTTTTTAAAATATGAGTTTACTCTTATATCAAAATTGTTTTTTCTATTTAAAATTTAAACAAGAAATAAAATATTCGACATATTCTCTTTACTATTTTGTTAGAGTTACCTTTTAAAATGTATTCTTAAAAAAATAGTGTTAAAATTTAGTAATTAAAAAAATAAAAATGAAAATATCGTAATTCTTCTTATTTTCCTTAAATTGAGTTGGTCTTTTTTAAAATATAAGTTTACTCTTATAGCATCAAAATTGTTTTTCTATTTAAAATTTAAACAATAAATGAAATATTCGTGATTCTCTTTACTATTTTGTTAGGGTTACTTTTTAAAATGTATTTTTAAAAAAATAGTGTTAAAATTTAGTAATTAAAAAAATAAAAATGAAAATATAGTAATTCTTCTTATTTCCTTAAATTGAGTTGGTCTTTTTAAAATATGAGTTTACTCTTATATCAAAATTGTTTTTTCTATCTAAAATTTAAACAAGAAATAAAATATTCGACAGATTCTCTTTACTATTTTATTAGGGTTACCTTTTAAAATGTATTATTAAAAAAATAGTGTTAAAATTTAGTAATTAAAAAAATAAAAATGAAAATATCTTAATTCTTCTTATTTCCTTAAATTGAGTTGGTCTTTTTAAAATATGAGTTTACTCTTATATCAATTTTTTTCTATTTAAATTTAAGCAATAAATAAAATATTCGAATGAGATTCTCTTCTTATTTTATTAGGGTTGCCTTTTTAAAATGTATTCTTAAAAAAATAGTGTTAAAATTTAGTAATTAAAAATATAAAAATGAAAATATCGTAATTCTTCTTATTTCCTTAAATTGAGTTGGTGTTTTTAAAATATGAGTTTACTCTTATATCAAAATTGTTTTTTCTATCTAAAATTTAAACAATAAATAAAATATTTGACAGATTCTTTTTACTATTTTGTTAGGGTTACCTTTTAAAATATATTCTTAAAAATAGTGTTAAAATTTAGTAATTAAAAAATAAAATGAAAATATCTTAATTACAGCTTCTTATTTCCTTAAATTGAGTTGGTCTTTTAAAATATGAGTTTACTCTTATATCAAAATTGTTTTTCTATCTAAAATTTAAACAAAAATAAAAAATATTAATGGTCTCTTCTTTATTTTGTTAAAGGTTACCTTTTAAAATGTATTATTAAAAAAATAGTGTTAAAAATTTAGTAATTAAAAATAAAAATGAAAATATCTTAATTCTTCTTATTTCCTTAAATTGAGTTGGTCTTTTTAAAATATGAGTTTACTCTTATATCAATTTTTTCTATTTAAAAATTTAAACAATAAATAAAATATTCGATGATTATACTTTACTATTTTGTTAGGGTTACCTTTTAAAATGTATTCTTAAAAAATGATGTTAAAATTTAGTAAATAAAAAAATAAAAATAAAAATATAAATGATGCTTCTTATTTCCTTAAATTAGGTTGGTGTTTTTAAAATATGAGTTTACTCTTATATCAAAATTGTTTTTACATCTAAAATTTAAGCAACGATAAATAAAATATTAATGATTATAACACTTTATTTTGTTAGGGTTGCGCTTAAAATGTATTCTTAAAAATAGTGTTAAAATTCTAGTAATTAAAAAATAAAAATGAAAATATCGTAATTCTTCTTATTTCCTTAAATTGAGTTGGTGTTTTTAAAATATGAGTTTACTCTTATATCAAAATTGTTTTTTCTATCTAAAAATTTAAACAATAAATAGAAATATTTGTGATTCTCTTTACTATTTTGTTAGGGTTACCTTTTAAAATGTGCTTAAAAAATAGTGTTAAAAAATTTAGTAATTAAAAATAAAAATAAAAAATATCGTAATTCTTCTTATTTCCTTAAATTGAGTTGGTCTTTTTAAAATATTAGTTTACTCTTATATAAAATGAGTTTCTATTTAAAATTTAAACAAGAAATAAAATAATCATGAGATTCTCTTTACTATTTTGTTTAGGATTACCTTTAAAATGTATTCTTAAAAAATAGTGTTAAATTTAGTAATTAAAAATATAAAAATGAAAGCTATCGTAATTCTTCTTGTACCTTAAATTAGTTGGTCTTCTTAAAATATGAGTTTACTCTTATATCAAAATTGTTTTTCTATTTAAAATTTAACAGAAAATAAAATATTCAGCGAGTTCTCTTTACTATTTATTAAGGTTACCTTTTAAAATGTATTCTTAAAAAAATGATGTTAAAATTTAGTAATTAAAAAATAAAAATGTAAATATCGTAATTCTTCTTATTTCTTAATTAGATTTGATATTTTAAAATATGAGTTTAATCTTATATCAAAATTGTTTTTTTCTATTTAAAATTTAAACAATAAATAAAATATTGAATGATTACTCTTTCTTATTTTGTTAGGATTCTGGCACTAAAAATGTATTCTTAAAAAAATAGTGTTAAAATTTAGTAATTAAAAAAATAAAAATGAAAATATAAGTAATTCTTCTTATTTCCTTAAATTGGAGTTGGTCATTTTAAGATATGAGTTTACTTTTATATGAAAATTGTTTTCTTTAAATTTGATAAATGGTATCATAATTTGTCAATAAAACTAGCTCAAATTATTAAGATTCAACTGGTTCTTAAAGAATGAAGGGGTTGGGTTATAGTTTCGATGAGAATAAATTTATAGGAATATATTATTATGATGTAAGCGGAATGAATAAATATAAAATAAATAAATCAGTACTAACATAATTTAAAATTTTATTTATATTACGGTATTTAAGAATATAATTGAGTTACGTTAACGTTTTGGTGCCTTAAGTGTGTATACTTTATTATTTAAAGCCAGCGAATAAGCGGCCGAGCATATAATAAATTATTTTGAGAGAAAAAAGAAAATATTGCTTGCAATAATGAATGTGTAATGTGCAGGATCTTTGTATTGATGCATTAGTGAGATAATGCATGGGAGAAGGATGCTCTGGGAGGTGGAGGATGATGAAGGAGGAAGGCAAAAGAACCTTAAAGTTGAATGCAAAAAGATTGGCCCGGGAAGAGCATTGACTTGAGAGATCGAAATAATACTCAGGACTAAATACCCATATTAAAGATCCAAGGCCATATTAGGCTCACTCTTGCACCTCGCTGATTCTGAAATGTGGCAAGTTCTGTAGCAAATTTCTTGAGAGCAGGATCTGTGCTAAAGCCTCTTTTCAGCCGAAATGCGATCCCACCGCTTCACCTCCAGCGCCACAGTGACAAAAACACATGATCATCGATCAGAGTATGTGAGCAATTTCTTCTCGTTCTTTCTCTAAATGGTGTTAGTCGAGTCGAATCAGTAGGTGTTGGGAGGCGAAGAGATTTTAGGTTTCCGGGTTACGGGTGTTTCGAAAAACCCATGGAATTAAACCTCGTAGTTCAGAAGAAGTTGAGGTGAGACTCTCGTTGTTTCAAGAAGGACGAGCAAAGCTGCTTTTGTAAAGTCATCTACTGGTTAGTTTCTTTGATTCCTTTTTTACGCTGTTCTCTCTCTCTGTTCGATTTTCCACAAAATGCGGGCAGGAAATCAAACTAAAACATCGGATTAATCATCTATCACATTTGGTTGTAAAGCTTGAAACAATCTTTTGGTTTTGTTTTTGTTTTATACTTCTTGGGGGTTCTTGACAATTTCTATTTGATACAAAATCGACTTTATATTCTTGCGGATGTTTATTGATCTCCAAGTAGATGCATCTAGCTACTTGAATTATTTAACTGCTGTCCTCAAAATTGAATTTAGCATTTTTAAGTGTTCTATCGATACCCTTTATTTAATATTCTGAAAGTTAATTTTCTCGCTGATTTTAGGAAATGGCTTTGATTAATTAGACAATAAATTAGTTGCTGACATATCTTCTATGTTTTCTTGTGTTTTTGCTTTGATCGTATTCCCACCATTAGTGTGTCAATTAGGTCACCAACATTGCCTAAGCTCAGGACCCACACCCACATATCATGGAATGCTCTTAAATATAAAACAGAAAGCAAAATTGGGATTTTTAAGACAATGTTAAGACTTCGATTAAAAAAAAGAGAGACAATGTTAAGGCAAATGTCATTGTTTCAAAAGTTTGAGGAGAGGGAAAAGAAAATAGAAATTTGGAAAGAAAAAAGTAAAGAATAACATTAGATTTTAGGATAGATAAATGACTTTTATATACAATTTTTAAACTAATTTAATTAAGTTTTTATCTCTTTTATATACAAATTAAATAATTTAGAAATGTATCACATTGTTTTACTATTTATAATTAACCATTTTTAAATATATTTTCACCGGTAAAAGCAAAAATAAAAAAATTGACCAGTGATTGTTCTGAGTAACAACATTTAGTGATTTACAAGCAAAATGAATTATTAACTTTTATAAAAAGAATCTGAGTTCTTGTGAGTTTACTAGGCAGTTTGAATTGAAGAAATAAGAAGCATTACATTTTAGTGATGGCTTAGTAAAAAGGAATTATAACTTTTATAAAGAAGCGATAAAATGATGTAATACGAATGTGTAACACAAATTGCGTTTGATGCTACTCAAAAAGCTGATTCATGTGGCTAAAGTGGGTTCTGTGAACTGAAAATAAAGAGAGAGAAAAAAAAAGAAAAGGCGGCCTTTTGGTTGCTTGAGAGTGCATAAGGTAGGCGGCCATCAGCCTTTGTGCTTGAATGATGAGGCTGCGGGGCTTTTGTAAGTTTCTACCTGGGTAGACTTAAGTAATAACTAATTGCTTCCAAAAATTTTTGTTCTCACGAAAGATTTTGTCTATGCTTTTAGGTGGTTTGCACTAAAATGGTTTTATCACTTTGCATCTTAATAATGTAGCGTGCTTGATTCACCGGGTTTATGTTTGATTTATCTATGTATTTAAGCTAAACTCTGAGTTCCAAATTTTCATTCAAACCATGTTATAAGTATGGATGGCTCGAGTTTTGTTGGGGCTTGGCATTGGAGATCATGTACATGATGTCATTGAGCCAGAAATCAGGAAGATTTGAAAGCAAGCATGGATGAGGCTTGCAAAAGTGGTTCGGGAATTAAGACTGAACTTTCCAAAGAAAATCATCACGTAATGCAAGTTTCGAGTGAAACGGACATAGTCGAAAGGTGAGGCAAGCATACTCGACAGAGTGGATTTGCTAAGTCAAGAGTATGGGAAACCCCGAGTCCTAATGATACAAATATTTCTTTACTCTCCCTTTAATTGAGGATGGTGGAGTATTCTAGTAGTGTTCTTATTGAGCCACGCCGAGGTGCTTGAAATGGATCAATGGAGACAGAGCTTGAGTTTGAACTACAAAAACTTGCTTGTTGCCACAGTCACTCTGGCTATGAAGAAATAAGGCCAGTTTGGGTGAGCTGAGGTATGCCTTTTCTTATATTCCCATATGCTTGGATTGTTTAACTAAAAATATAAGGTGTCTATCATGTTGGCGCATTCAGCTTTGCCCGAGCATTAGATAGAGTAATATATGGATTATTTCTTTGGGACTAAAGTTTTTCATTTTGAGTTTCTTGACATAAAGTTTCTATCTATAAATGCGTTGTAGATGTCACTTGACAAATCTCTTAAGGTCATTCGGATCTTTTGGATCTACATTGGGCTGGTCATTATTTTTAAGCGAGGTGAGACTTGATAAACTAAATGTGACTCATGAGTAAAGATGCATGTGTCTTTTGTTCTAGTTGGTGATTTATAACATCCCTGTTACAGACACTATCAAGTAAACTGTATGAGAAATAGGATAATTCCCTTCGTATGGCTTTTAGATTATTTTCTGTTGTGGAGTTGGCAAGTGAATGTATATAGTAAGACATTCCTTTTGCTCATATATTAATATGTATGATGAATGGTCGAGTTTGTTCACTCCCTTAATGTGTTTCTTCCCTAAATACAATGTGTTGTCTTAGATGGACGTTTGGAAAATGTTGTGCCTTTCGAAGTTTCAGCGAAGGGTTCCGTGAAATGGAAGGTCGAGTTCGATTCTTATCGGAGTTCCATGGTGTATTGCGAATTTGGCTTGGATCGAAAGCTATGCCATGTGCTCATTGAGCAGCGGGAAAATCAAATGGTGGAGGCTGAGTTTAGGCGCCTTGGCCCCGGTCAGCTACATGAAGAAGGAGCAGAACTCCGGAAGCGGCGAGTATTACGCGCTGAAATGAATTCTTTATGTCGACTTCCTGGGCGATCTTCCTTACTCACAAATAATGCCTTAAGTTCTTTGGTTTCTATTCATTTTTCCTTTAATTTCTTGCTTGTACCACAAGTATTGGAACCTTTTGCATGATGATGAAATGGCTAATGTCAATTGACACCACGGTTTCTAAGGCAGCTTGACATTGTTTGTGGATGATGAAGGTGAATGCAGGTGGAACAATAGAGCCCCATCAATGGAAATTCCAGTTATGACATTGGAAACGACTCAAAAAGATCAGCTGTTGGGATGAAAAGGGCCCTTGATTATGAAGCGTCTAGTTACTATGTAAAACGACACTTATTCCCTGGTAATTGAACGGAAAAATCATATAATGATGTCAAATAAAGTAAACTATGGGTGGGCCTTACAAATAAACTCAGTAGGAGCTCTCTTGTACATTATGCTTCTCTACCTCTCTTTCAATAGTATCGACATTTTCATTCTCTTTTATTACCTATCAAAAAAGCATTTTCATCCTCTTTTTGCTTGCATTCAGCATGTCATCCTTTTGAATATTAATATCATAAGGACATGGGATATTCAGGTTAGCCCCCTTGAACTTGAAAACTTTGCCATTAGGATGCGGCTGCATAGACTTCCCCCGACCATATACTCTTGCTACCACCTTGAAACACAATATTTTATTAGTATTTATTTATTTTATTTATAGATCTTTATTTTTTGGCCTAGTTTCCTGACCTGAACTCTCCTTTAACAGTGATTCTTGATTGACTTTAGCTATCTTGCCTGCATCTCTGCAACGATGGCCAAGCTCATTTTTGAGTGCCAGAAAAGGTCCTGAAACCTTGGGTTGACTTTTTGTGTCATGGCAGGGGTGAGAATGTGGCTCACATGTGTCCTTTTCGATAGGAAATTCTTAGTTCGGATTAGACACTCCGAGTAGGTTTGGGTTCGAAGGGATAGTTTCGGAAATGAGTAAAAACTAAAAGCTAAAAAAAAGAATCATTACTTTATGGCAGTGTAGTGACTGTTGCTTGCCCAGAAAGATGTGTAAAAACTAAAAAGATGGGTGGAGCCATGGTGATGGGGCTTTTGTGGGACTGCTACCTCTTTGTTTTTACCCACTGAAACCCATTTAATGTTTGCCACTTAAAAAAAAAGAAAAAAATTGAAACAATGGCCCTGTTTGGTTATGTTTTTTAAAATTGTTATTGAGAATAATTTTTAAAAATATAAAGATGGTAGTGTTTTCTGGACTCTAAATTTAGGATTGTTTGTGTTTTTTGTATTTTTTAGATTAAAAAAAACTAGGAACTAAATATGTTTTTTATGTTTTTATTATTCTTGTTTTTCGAAAAAATGATTTTTAAAATCATAAGCAAATAAACCCCAATATAGTTACTAGTTTTGCTTTTGAATGATTGATTAAAATACCTTTGAGAAATCTAATTTTGGAAATTGACTCTTATTAAATTTTGATGAGTTGGATAAAAATATATATTTTATTTTTATGAAATATAACGAATTTTCTTCTAAGGTAATATAAATATAAAATGAAAAATTTTATTTTTATCCAAAAATAAATACTTTTAAAAAACACACGGGAAAAGGATTAGATTCTAGAATTAAGATTTAAGGTTATTTGACTATTTCTTTTTCTTTTGGTTTAGCTATATCTTTGGTTGTAGGGGCATTTCTTTAGTGTATCCAGCGGCGGTAGCAGACGAATCAACATATGACCTCAGAGCTGAACGAACATACATACATACTAAGAAGCTGGCCAGCCATCAAAAAAATAAAGTATCAATTACTATAAAAAATTTTAGGGACTTGGAGCAAATACTCTTATATGACCAAAAGCAAGGGTTGATACGATATGGGAATAAAAAAAAAGCGTATGCTTCCAGACCAGGTGGTTTGAGGACAACTTCCGGCCTTGACAAGCTGCCATAATGAATGCTAGTTGGCTTTCCAGCATACTGTGATTGAAAGAAGAGCAAATTGAGTATAGAAAAATGAGTCTTGTACCAAACCTATTCAAATTAAAAAAAAAAAGCAAAATAGATTAAAAGCAAATTATTAAAAGTAGTGTCTATGATAAAAAATTTTAAATCAATATTATAGTTATTGATTGTAGATTTTAATTTAAAGAATTTCTAATACTATAACCAATAACCCCATTAATAATTTAAATTTTTTAATGTTTGTAGATAATGATCGTAGATTAATAATGTGTATGACAATATGATGAAGCATTATTTTGAATGTTATTTTGTTTGAATTTATATTTATATATCTATTTTAACATAATTTATTTTTATCCAAAACTCCGTAGTAATCAAAGTCTTTTAAGAGCAAGCAGAGCACTAAGCAATAAGCAGTAAGCAGGTCTGGTGTGGTAGTAGTAGTAGTAGTAGTAGTGAGCATCTCAACCCGTTCTGATTTTTCTCTTTTAGCCGCATTATTGTCAGAACACAAAAAATTATCTACAACTCATTCTCTGCCACTCTGTTCCTGATTAACTTAAATATTTCATGAAATGTGGTGAGCCATTTGAAACTCTCATTACTCTTTCACATTTTTTCTCTCTATCTCTCTATATATGTTTTACATTTTAAATTATTGAAAGTTAGTGAAAATTGATTATCACAAATAGGGGTTGAAGTGAATTTTAAAAAAGTTGTAAAAACTTCAGGAAAATAGTGAATTTAATATTTAATATATTTTAGTATTATTTTGTTAAGTGTGATTGAAGATGCTCTGCTAATAAGTACTTAACTAAAGCCTTAATTTAAAAGAGAAGAATCCATGGCCATCGGCCATCGCGCTGTGATGATGGATGGATTGAGTGGCGAGTGGACAACTGAACCCACCAGCCTCCTCCTCATATCTATCTTTAGCTTGATCATCACATCACAATCATCTTGATCCAACGGTCGATATTGCAGTAAATGTTCACTGCAGATGCAGATGTGTGTCATGCCATGTATGTCTGTTAATAATACAGGATATTTTGTAATTCCAAAACTTCCTTGTTCTTTGTGTGATATACAGCTATGAAGAAATAGGACCAGATTTGGGTGAGCACGAGGTATGCCTTTTTCTTATATTCCATATGCTTAGTTGTTTTATTAAAAATATAAGGTGTCTATCATGTTGACGCATTCAGCTTTGCGACCATTAAAGATAGAGCCAATAAAATTATGGATTATTTCTTTGGGACTACAGTTTTTTCATTTGGAGTTTCTTGACAGAAAGTTTCTATCTATAAATGCAGTTGTAGATGTCACTTGACAAATCTCTTAAGGTCATTCAGATGTTGGATCCTTCATGGGATGGTCATTCTATTTTAAAGCGGGAATTGAGGACTTGATACACTAAATAATGACTCATGAGTAAAGAGATCTGGGTGTCTTTGTTCTAGTTGGTGATTATAACATCTTGTTGCCAAAAGTATTGTTCTAATGAGTTGAACTTTCAGTTTTTAGCATTTGTAGTAACCACCATATCTAAATTGTGTGTATAAATTGGTTAATAAACAAAACCTTACAACTCAGTCTTATGGTTCCTTACATTTCATTTCTTATTTTGAACTATTCTTCCGTTTTCATCGATTATTACTTCTTTAGTGGACTTATTAATTTTGTGGATTCGAGAAAAAACCTTGGTCGGTAAAACATATGCTTAATATGTATGATTAATATGTATGATGAATAGTGAGTTTATTCCTCCCTTAAACTATGCTTCTTCCTAAATCCTGATGTTGTCTTAGATGGACTGGAAAATGTTGTGCACGCTCAAGAAGTTTCAGCCAAAGGGTTTCGTGAATGGAGGTCGAGTTCGATTCTTATCGGAGTTCCAGTTGTATTGCCATCGAAGCTGGATCATAAACGATTACCGTAGCTCATTGAGCAATGGAAGAATCAAATGGTGGGTTTACCTTTGTTCTTAGCCCCCTCGAGCCTACTTACAAATGAAGCGAGAACTCCAGGCAGCGACTCTTGTGTTAGCGCCTAAATGAATTCTCTATATCATTCCTCGGGCAATATTTCCTTACTCTAAATAATGCCTTAAGTTCTTGAGTTCTTGTTTTTTTCTTTAATTCTTCACTTGCTACAAGTATTGGAACCTTTTGCCTTGATGATGAAATGGCTAATGTCCAGTGACACCACGGTTTCTAAGGCGCTTGACATTGTTTGTGAGATGATGGCTGAATCACGGGTGGAACAATAGGAAGGCCCCATCGGCTAAAATTCGTTCACGACTTTGACTTGACTAAAAGATCAAGCTGTTAAGTGAAAAGTATGATTCTGAAGCGTCTAGTTACTATGTAAACGACACTTATTCGGGTGGTGAGCGGAAAAATCATATAATGATGTCAAATAAAGTAAACTATGGGTGGGCCATACAAATAAACTCGATTAGGAGCTCTCTTGTACATTATGCTATACCTCTCTTTTCGATAGTATACGACATTTTCATTCTCTTTTATTACCTATCAATCCTCTCTTTTTGCTTGCATTCAGCATGTCATCCTTTTGAATAATAATATCATGGGACATAGGATATTGAGGTTAGCCCCTTGAACTTGAAAACTTTGCAGTTGGGATCTTGGCTGCCGTGAACTTCCCCCGACCATGTGCTCTTGCTACCACCTTTGAAACACAATTTATTAGTATTATTTATTTATTTATGAGTCTTTTTGGCTAAATGTCACATTTGAACTCTCTAACGGTGATTGATTGACTTTAGCTATCTTGCCTGCATCTCTGCCTCGATGGCCAAGCTCATTTTTGAGTGCAGAAGAGCCACTGAAGACGGGTTGACTTTGTTTCCTTCTTGGGGTGAGAATATGGCTCAAATGTCCTTTCAATAGGAAGTTACTAGTTCAGTTGGGCACTCGAAGTAGGTTTGGGTTGAAACAAGGACAGTCGTTTTTTTTTCTTGGATTTTCGACAAAATCGGTTCGGTTGGGTTGGAAATGATTTTGGGAAGGAAAAATCGGAAGTAAAATCGGAGAAAAATCACGATTTTGATATCTTGATTTTTCCGATAAATACCGATGTTGAAGTAAATATGATCTTTTCAAAAAAACCGATTTTCTGGAAATTTTTTTTTTGATTTTTCATGTTTTCCTTTGCTCGAAAAATATGAAAAATTGCTTGCTGAGTTTTGAAGCCATCAAAATGCCTAGAAATTGGCACCACTCAATATAAAGTCGTTGATTGCTCTTATTATATAATGCAAACTTATATTCTGTAGTATTTATTTGTTCATAATCCCCTTTATAATATTTTATTTTATTTTATTTTATTTTACATTATAACTTATAATATTTTAAATCAAATATTAATTTGAAAAGGAAAAGAAATAAAAATAATATCATTTAAAAATTAAAAATTATAATATATAATATTTTTTTGAATCTACTCATTATCTATAATATTTATAATAATAACAAAAACAAATAAATAATATCTCTTTAACATAATAATATACGAATAATATATTAAATATAACATATTTAATTTAATAGTACTAATCCATTGATTTTAATCTACATATTAAGATAGAATCATATCTCATAATCTATATAATTAAAATAAGAAAAATTTTAATAGCAATATTTTTGTAAAAATATTGCAAATATTTACCAATATTTCGATATTTTAAATTGGAATCCAATTTTCCGATATATCGAGTGTTTTAAGATATTTTGATCCTTAGTTCGAAGGATAGTTTCGAAATGAGTAAAAACTAAAAGCTAAAAAAAGAATCATTACTTTATGGCGACATGGTATTTGTTGCTTGCCTAGAAGATGTGTAAAAACTAAAAGATGGGTGGAGCCATGGTGATGAAATTGTTATTGGAATTTTCTATCTTGTTTTTGACCCATTGAAATCCACATTAATGTTGCCTTAAAAAAAAGAAAAAAATTGAAACAATGGCCTGTTGGTTATTGATATGGTTGAAAAAATAAAATGTGTAGGCTTTGGCGTCTCTTGCTTTTTGAGAAGGAGAGACATGTTCATTGGAGCATTCGGTAGCTACGTGCAACATTCAAGCCTCTGGTGCCAGCCCAGAATGAAGGCCAAACGATTAGCTGAACCGATTAATAAGTCTCCTATAGGTACGAGAAAATGAATAATCCTAATAATATATTATTCCACAAATCTAACCAAACTAGCGATAAGGAAAAGAAAAACGATAATAAATCAGCATCAAATCGGATCCCTCAATAAGGAAGGAAGATTATCCCATATGGCTTACTCTATATCCATCACAAATCGATATAGATAATAATAAGAAATATCCCGTCTAATGGGAACAAATCCTAATCACCGTCAATGGTTGAACATTTTACTATAAATAAGGTCGCCGTGAAGATGCAGCACACTCATACGTAGACATCGCAACATATTGGCTCTCTAAAGCGGTCTCTCTTTTCTCATAGAAGCGGCTTAGGCATCGAGATGACACGGTAGCCCTCGCCGACCTCCCTTTCTTGTTTTGGCGGAGGGTGATATCTTGAGCCATGCGCCAACCGGCCGCTGCGACGATCTACTTTAAGCGCGGCGTGCGTCATACGGCCCAGGCCCACCGGTAGCGGTCGACCCAGCAGCAGCTGCGCTCGGCCAGTTCAGGTTGAAAAAAGCAACATCGGTTGGCGCAGATGCGTAAGAGCGGCGGTTCCTTTGATATCGCGATTTCGATTCGCGATAGTGCGACTTCGAAACCTGGCGGGAAGCGGCGCTAATCCTCGGGATGCGAGATCGGCGAGCCCGGCCATGGTGTGAGCCTCCCAGACGTGTTAGAACGTGCGGGCGACCACGGGCCGGGGTGACCTCCAGCTATCCTGTCGGTCGGCGGAAGAGTTGAACAACTCACGGACCGTCGCGACCGCGGGCGCGACAAGCGGGAAGGCCTTGATATTCCCCATGAAGGATAACCTGATATCGGTACTCCCGAAGCTGGCTGACGAATCCAGCGAGGCAGGGGCACGGACCACGTCTAGCCCCTGGAGGAGGCGGCGGCGTAGGTACGTTGGGGACGGAGAGTGCGCCCGTCCTTAGCAAGAGGCAAGGGGTGATCATGGGAGCAGAGAGGTTGAGAGCCTCCGGCGAAACTCGGCCGTGTGAAGGAGGTGGTGAAAGACGTGCTCGACACTGCAGACACCTTGGTACAACAAGCGAGTCACGAAGGGTACTCCACTTCCCCCTTCCAGCCAAGTTCAGAATGCCACAGGTGGAAGCATTCGACGGTATTAGAGATCCCGTCGATAATCTCAACACTTACAAAAACCAAATGGGTACGCCGTATCAGAGATCCCGGTGCGATGCGAGGAGGCTTTCGCTATCCTGCAAAAGGCCCGTGCCAGCGTGGTTCAATAGACTTCCTGTCAATCTCCTCATTAGGGATTTTATCCATTGCGTTCGTCTCTTCATTGGGGCCGGGACGTATAGAAAGCCAAGTTATGTCAGTGACCGTGGCGGAGACTCATGGCTTTGAGGTCTTATGTCCAACGATTCAATGCAGAGTCTCTAAGGTAGATGCCGACGAGAAATTCGCGATCACTGCGTTCATGGCTGGCTTAGGGATTCAGTCGAAAGACTTAATGTTTTCCATCTCCAAAAATCCCCAAACAAGCATAGCGAGGAGGTGCTGCAAACGAAGAAATATATTAAAGTGAAAGAGCCCTCATATCCGAGAAGAGGCTCTTCCACTCACAAGAGCGGGACAGCATGACGGGACGAACGAGACCGAGCGACCGGAAGGATCTCCAAGAAAAAATGGAGATGATCTCCAAAGGCGTGGAAACCTCGGAGATCGTCTAGGTCCATCGCGGTCGAGAAAGAGCAGCGGCGATTATTCGCCGTTTCACCCCCATATGACCTGGTGTCACGGGTTGCGAAGTGCAAGCAGGCGGAGTTCTGGTGGCCAACTTAAGTCGGACCCTACAACAGAGACAACTCAGAGTATTTTTTGAGTTCCATGGGGACTACGGACACCCAGCACGGGCCCATTGCATCTGACTCGAGAGAGAAATAGAGTACTTGATACGACGGATACTCAGGCCTTTATATCCACGAAAATCGGGGTCGAGTCAAGCTCGAGTGCGGGCTCCACCCCGGCCCAACCACCGCCTCGCGAACGGCAGACTCGGCACCGAAGCAATCCTAGGTGAAATCAGGTAATCTCGGGGAGGATTATTCGCGGGAGGAGGGAATCGACTCAGCTCAGAAGGCCCATCGCGACATTAGGTCGATAGAGATACTTGAGAAATTCAAGCGGTGTCTAAACTACATGACTCGACACATCATCCGTTCATTTCCGAGATCTAGAGGGATGCCAACACCTCATGACCCACTTTGGTAGTTCGCGGTTGTGGCGACAAAAGCGAGTTCGGTCTTTAATGTCGACGGCGGAGATTCCAGAAGTAGATATCATCTTAGCGTCATTGCTTTGATAAAATGGGCATCGAAGGAAAAACTAGAACTGATCAATACTCCTCTATGAGTTCTCACGAGGAGTAAAGTATTACCTCTAGGCTAAATATAGTGGACGCTCTTTGTTTGAGGTTCTGGTGCGACGGCGACTACGACAAGATTCCTCATCGTGAAGCGCCGAATGCACTTATAACATGTTCTGGCGAACCTTCTCTCGATGCAATAAAAGCCATCCTTCCATATCACATGATCAAATTCCCACCTTAAAAGGGTAGAATTAGTTCGAGAGACAGTGGCTAGGGAATGCTACTTAGCATCCATGAAACAAGCGATTCGACAACATATCTGTGGGCCAGGCTCGACGTGCGTGACGAGGTACTCCTGCATTTAAGCCCCTCGAAAAGCTGGAACGGTATTGTTGGATGACGACCTTGAACATCTCGCCTATATCGGCTCTAAACTAGCGGAAGACCTCAAAAACCTCCTTATCCATTTTATAAGACAAAACGAGAGCGTCTTCTTTGTGGAAGCAAGCAAACATGGGAGGAATTGATCTGACCATAGGTTGGCGTCAGCCGTCCTTTAAGCCAATCAAACAAAGGAGCTTTACGTAGGAAAGACAAAAGCCATCAATGAAGAAATCCAACTAAACTCCATAGGCGGGAAGCGATCGGGAAGTAGAATACAGCAGATAGCTAGCCAATGTCATTTTCGTCGAAAATAAGCGACAAATGGCGACTCTGCATCGACTTCACTGACATCAACAAAGCGTGCCCAAAGGGCCAGGTTTCCCTGCGATAGAGCCTCCTCATCGTAGATGCCACCCCGCGGAGCCATAGACTCCCGAGTTTATGGATGCCTTCTCATTCTGACCCAGTCAGTATGGACCCGGGTGACGAAAAGATCGTTACGTCTGGCGAGGAACCTATTGCTATCGTGTGATGTTGTTCGAGCTCAAAAACGCAGGAGCTACATATCAGAGGTTGGTGGGTGGATGTTTGGAACCAGTTAGGCCTGACTATGGAAGTATGCATAGATGATATCTTTGGTAAATCCACCTGTTGAAACCCACCGCCCGTCGTAGAGGCGTTCAGATCTTGAGAAACTCTGACATGAAAGCTGAATCCGGTTAAATTGTGCCTTTAGGTATCAGCGGAAGTGCGGGTTTCATAGTCAACAGTCGGTATTGAAGTAGATCAGACGAGATAAAGACGTACCGACGTGCCTTCGCCGTCGAGTATAAAGGGTTCGGTGGCAGCGGGAAGGATTGCATGGAGTTAGTATCGGGCAGTGATAAATGCGATACTCTTCCAAGTCTGAAGAAGGCTTTTCAATGGGATCTGAAGTCGAGGAAGCATTTTCGACCTTGGCTTATATTTAGCTCCCCATTGCCGTAAGTCTGATGAAGGGGCTTCTCACCACTACTATACGGCGTATCGAACTTCTCGACGGTGTTGTGTCGTCAGAAGCAAAAGCTGATGCAGTAGCGGGTTTTCTTATGCAGTGAGCTTTAAGAGGAGCGAGAGGAGAGATACTGAGGATGGAGAAACTAGTACGGCCTTGGTAACATGGCTCGAAACTCCGCCCTTACTTCGAGCTCACACCAGTCCCAGCAGATCACGGAGTAAGCGAAGTGTCACATAAACCAGAAGTCTCCGGAAGGTTGATGAAGTGGGCCATAGAGCTGAGTGAGTTTGACATCAGATACAAACCAAAAACCGCGATAAAAGGACAGGTCTTAGCTGAATTCATCATGGAGTTCACCTTGGCGAGCACCTTTCGGAGCGCTCGAGCAGATGACCTCCCGTAAAAACTCGTAGATGGAGCCTCGAAGCGCTGAGATCGGAGGCGGGTATAATCTTGACCTCGGAAGGAATAGACATAAATCACCTTTTCCAGTTCGGATTCAAGCCTCGACAACGAGGCGAGTATGGTGTCCATAGCGGGCCTCGACCTCGCTCATTCAGAGTTGACATTTGAGGTCTCTGTGACTCGGTAGTAGTAAGACAAATAAATTACCTACGAGGCTAAAAGTGGAAGAGTGATCCTATATCTCCAAAGGTACAGATTTATTAAAAATTCATACAAGTTCGGGTCGGTCATGTCCTAGGAAGGAGAACTCCGGCCGTGCCTTGGCAAGTGCGACAGCTGAGAGGACAGTAGGGACGACACACCAGTCGGAATACTGACGAGCCATACATCGATCTCTGCAGTGTGGAGGTTGCCCAGTGGTCGAGCCGAGTTGGATGGACCCCATTGGGACTATATAATAGGCCAGTTTACGGCTGACCGAGAAGGAAGCAACTAAAATAAGGGCCCGAGTGCACGGGTTCACTAATCATAAGGGAGAGCACAGCCGCGGCGGAGTTTCTTCACACCGATCCACCGAGTGTATCGGGAAAAACATTGAATCATGCTGGGGAAGTTCACGGGGTGTATGCGGGGCGCATCGGGCTCGGGCCTTGGGAAGGTCTTGAGACAAGGACCTCTTGGCCTACAATATTCAAGATGCAACCGACCTAGTCGAGAAATGCGAAGATGCACCGGGAGCACGCGAGATCTCACGCCTCCCGCCAGGCCCTTGGCGTCAATCCACAAGCCCCTAGCCCTTCCAGTGATGGGGTTTAGGACATGCGGGACCTGCTTGCTGGGAAAGGCCGTGTGGGTTCCATCATCGTCACTTGATGGGTTACTTCACCAAATGGGGTACGAGGCCGAGCCTTTGCCACAATCACAAAACGAAGATCGCCAATTTTGTGTGGCGAGCTATCATATGCGGGTTTGGTATCCCAGGACCACGGTGTCGGACAGCGGAAAACAATTCGTGGCCTTGAGTCGGGAGATTTGTGCCGAGCCCAAGAATCGTCACCGGCCTGTAAGACGGTCTAACGATCGGGTGGAAGTCATATCGGAGACCCTTAAGATTAGGGCTTGAAGACCCGAATTGGAAGATCTCAAGGAAAGTGGGTGAGATCCACTGAGGGTGCTATGGGAAGCTACGGAATGACCGCAGTCGATGCAGAAACCCTAGTTTGCCAGCTTTCGGCACGAGACGATAGCCCTGTCGAGATCGGACTAAAATCCCGAGGATCGAGTTAGCGTGATGCATGAGGCTCTCAGATCACAGAGGTGGATCTCTTAGATGACGAGCAAGTTCTGGGCGTGCGAAGAATACCAAAGGAAGAGCTGACAAGATCGCATAACCCAGTAAAACCCGGGCTACATGCCGGGTGATTTGGTCTTAAAAAGCTACACCCGGTAAGGAAGAATCCGACCCGTGGAAAATTGGGCCCCATTAGAGCCCCATCGCATATCTCAGTAGTCGAGACCCGGGCCAATTCTGAGCTCAACGAGAGGAGGAAAAATTTTACAGCATGCGGAATGCGAACATCTTAAGCGTTTTATCGGTAGACCTTGGTTTTGTAATCTTAAATGGAAATTTATCAATTTCGATTAGATTCAACCATTTGCTGGTGTGGTAAGGACGTCATAAACGGCTTCCGGACATATAATGCTCAGAAAAATTACATGCAATAGAATGAGAAAGCTCATAGACGTAAAAGGAAAATTCTCTCTTTATTCCAATCAGATTACATTTAGCTCTGTCCAGTAGTGTCATCGATTACATCAGGCTTTTCAGTACAAGCGAGTTCCCTCAAAAAAAAAAAAAACTTAGGGAAGAAAAAGAAAAAAAAAGCGAAAAGGCCGAGAAGGTGGAAAGAAGAGGAGAAAGAGAAGAAAGAAAGGGATGGAAGGAGTTTGTGCAAAAGTGGGAGAAACAGATGTGGAAGAAGAGGAAAAACAAGAAAAAGGGTGGAAGGAGCTTGTGCAGAAGAAACAAAAAGGGGAGAATGAGATGTGGAAGAAAAGATGAAAAAGAAGGAGAAGGAGAAAGGAGAAAAGAAAAGAAAGAAGAGCAGAAAATGGAGAAGGCGACACAAGAAATGCACCGCCCTCTCCAGGCGCATTCCTTAGCACGAGACTGGGAATAACATGACTCATCAAAGGGAGACTAGGGAGAAAACACAACTCCCACAAGCATAAGTCAGCGGGCGGAACCCGGAATCTTCGGGTGGATCCCCGACAAAGACAACCGGACTTCGTGCTTCATCTCGCCCCGGATTTCGGGTTCACGCACGGAAGAAACGAATATTCAAAGTATAAACTCCATAGCCATTGAGGCGCCGTTTATAAGAAAGCCAAAGCACTTAAGATCACGAGCGTTCCAAATTCTCCATAAAATTTAGCATTAAGGCGTTCGCACCTTTCTGAAAATTAGAGTCGAGATGGTATAGCGACGACTCACTTTGGCGAGTTCGTCTGCTTTCTGCGGAGTCCGCCATTGCACAGTCGGATCGACTCGAGCTACATCGCCGCTCGACCCACGGCGCCGGAGCCCGGCGGCTCACTTTGTGAGTTCGTCTACACTGCCACGAGGTCACGTTGCAGGAGTCGAGAGCGGCTCGGGCTACATCGCCACTTTCGGCCACGGCGCCCCGGAGCCCGGCGGCTCACTTTGAGTTCGTCATGCTACGCACGAGGTCAAGCTGCGGGTCGGATCGGCTCGGGCTACATCGCGCTCGGCCCTGGCGCCCGGAGCCAAGCGGCTCACCCCAGCGAGTTCGTCACACTCTGCCTGAGTCACCTACTGAGAGTCGAATCGGCTCAATTCATCTGCCACTCGGCCCGAGCGCCCGAAGAGCGAAGCTCACTTTGACAAGTTCGTCTACTGCGCACAGTCACGCTACACGGTCGAATCATTTCAGTACATGTCGCCGCTCGGCCCGCGGCACCGGAGCCAATGGCTCCTTTGACGAGTTTGTCTACTGCGCATAGATCCGCATTACGAGGAGTCGGTCATTTCGGTATCGCCACTCGACCCACGGCGCCGAGGCCAGTAGCTCATTTGACAGTTCGTACACTGCGCCGCAGTCCGCGTACGGTCGGATCATTTCGGGCTACATCGCCGCTCGGCCGTGTGTAGGGCCCGGCTCGCTGGCCGGAGTTACGTCGACTCTACGGGCCGTACGGCTGAGTCATTTCAATTGGGGGCAAATCGTGGCCAGACCCGACTTGCATTGGCCAGGCTCAGCCTTGATTCACAGTCGTCGCGACTTAGAGTCATTTCGATTCGAGCGAATCAGCCGTAGACGGCCGTTGGCGGGGCTCAGCGGCTGCGGCCACAGGCCATGCGGCTGAGGTCATTTCAATTCGGTAGTCGGTAAATGAAGCCCGGCTCGCGTGAGCTCAGCGACTACGACCACCGGGCCCGTGCGACTGGGAGTCATTCAATTGACGAATCGGTAGAGCCAGACTCAGCTGACTCGCGTGTGAGCTTCAGCGATTACTGCCGCAGGTCATGCGGCCTAAGAGTCATTTCAGTCGGACAAATTAGCGAGACACGGCTTCGCATTGATGAACTCAGCGACTCTACGGGCCATGCGGCCTGGGAGTCATTTCAACTCGGACAAATCGTGCGACCAGACACGGCTCACATTGAAGCGAAGCGATTACCTGAGAGCCATGCGGCTAGGAGTCATTTCGTTCGAGCGAATCGGTAGACGAACCCAGGCTTCGCGTGTGAGCTCAACCATTCACATAGGCCATGCAGCCTAGGGGTCATTTCAACTCGGACAAATCGGCCAAATGAACACGTGACTCACGTTGGCCAGGCTCAGCGATTCCTCTGCGGGCCATGCGGCCTAGGGTCATTTCAGTAGGAAGGATTGGTAAATGATTTGGCATTTCGCGTGTGAAGGCTGACCATTCTCATGGGCCATGCGACCTAGGAGTCTTCAACTCAGTGAATCGGTAGGCCAGAGACGACTCACATTGATGAGCTTGCTTGCTCACCTAGGCCATGTATCCCAAAGGTCGGTTATTTCCTAGACTACTTAGGCCTTAGAGCGAAAGCCTCGGTGGACCGGTTTGAAGCGACTCGACACACCTCAAACTCGAGCTGAGGTGGGACCATGCGGGGTGAGAGTCGATTCGAATTAAGAAGAGCGTCGAGAAGAGCCGCAGTAGAGGTGAAAGAAATGAGGTGCAAAATGAGTATTCATCGAGACAGGTTACATATGTTTTGGGGCCCGGGCCCGAAAAAAAAAAAGCATAAGCGATCGAGGCGGGCGAGTGCACGAGATTAGGCACCCGGAAGGAGACGGACGGTGAAAAGGGAGTGGGCCTCGAGCGGGGGGTGCCGCTCTCGGGATAATCGGCGAAGGACCCCTCGTCCTCCTCGTCAACTGGAAGGTCGAAGTTAAAGTCCCGGGCCGGAATGAGTGAGTACTGATAGCCCTAGCCTGAAAGAGGCTGAGGCCACTTGAGAGCCCGGTGATTAGAAGCCTCGGCTCTTAGTCTTTATGCTTCGTCACCATTGCGAGCCACGAAGTTATTTGCGATGGAGGTCAGCATGACCTGCGACACTCCTCGTCGGCGTTCCACGAGCGATTGCCTCGTTAGCCTCGGGACCAGCCTTGTCCAACAGCGTCGTCTTATCACGAAGATCGTCTTTATTCATACCTTGACTCTTCACTTAGACTCCGGCTTCGCCTTGGGACGTGAGAAGCTCGTCCCTGACCATCTGAAGTTCATACTGGGCGGACTGCAGCCAGTCCCTAGCCTCCGTCAAATTAAGTTGCGGCCCTCAGATCATCAGAACCTCGAGGCTGGCCTTGGCCGGCTCTCGAAGCTATTAGGACCTCGTCTTCCTTACCCTCTGCAGAGCACGGTAGGAAGTGGTATGTTTGGTCCGGACTTGAGCTTCACGGCTTCCTCGGTCATCGTTGTACTGACCTCATGACTCGGCTTGCTTTCGGATGTGAGGAATCCACCTCGCCTTATCAGCCGGAGGCGGCTTGCATGACCTTCGTTTATTTGGCCTTTACGGCGAGCCTTCAAATGAGTGGCCACTGCATCCCGGTATAGAATCGACATCTAGCGAGTTCGAGCTCATCTCAAATGGAGTCGGATATGACAAGGTAAGAGAAGCTACGGAGCGACCCCCACGGAGAGATAGGGCAGCCTCTCATCAGCGGGCATGCGGCCAGGCCTCTTAAGATCGGAATCGCCCAGAATAGAATGAGGCTGCTGCCGCGAGGATTCCCGGCATTGTGAAGTAAAGAATCCCCGGAGTCTCAGCGATTTGGGATTCGGGATCTTTCCTCCTCTCTCTTGCCGCGAAGCGACTTAACCTTCTCCGTTGGCGGGTTCCAGACGATAATGGGTGTGATTGCCAGCAGTGGCTCCAGCGGCCCCACCAGGACCCTGCGCCTCTGCGACGGACCCGAATGGGGCCAGTGAACTCAAAACTATAGGAGCCATGGCAGATCTGATTTATGGATATGAGAGGGCGGGGGAAGATGAAGATACTGACCGGAACTTTGACTAATAGGCACATCTTTCCAGCGAGTCAGGGTTTTTCGTTTCCCACTTCGGGCTTCCTAGACACCATCTCCAAGCTGAGCCTTCGGTTCCCCTAGTGGGTTTTGGCGGCGAGAGGGGCCCGACGGGAGGAACTTTCATGGTGGAAGGAGGTGAAGGCCTCAAAGCAGCAGATCGAGTAGACCTCGAACTTCGATGGGCCAGGGGAACATCAGAGCATTCGGCTCTGCGTAAGGGCGAGAAGGACACTCGACTGCTTGCCCAGCTATGGCGTTATCTTGTGGCCGAGATCAATTCGAGCACACGAGAAGCATGTAGGCGATCACGAATCAAAGATGCCCGGTGACCACACCTGAGGTATAACCAAAAGCAGAGCGAACACTCACGAAGATTCTCGGGGAGTAGTCAGTACCGGGCGCCCGGAGTGTGGGTCGCTGTCGAAGGTCATACTCCCGGTCTGGCCGCTAATGAAGAAGTAGCGTCCCTTCCACGGCTTTGTGGGAGGAGGAAGATCGGAAATCACGGAGGGCGCCGGAACGCCTAGAAAATAAAAAGCCCTCGGATGTCTCGCGAGGCTAAAGGTAAAGAAGCGAGGCTATCTTTGGGGACAGAGCTGTCCTAAGAAAACCAGTAGATAACCAAAATACTGACCATTGGGCGCGAGTTGAGCGGGACACACGTTGAAGTCTTCATGAAACCCCTTTTATCGAAGATGCGAGAGAGACGAAGGCCCAGATTGCTCGAAGGCCACTTGAAGAAACACACCATCTTGGAGGCACGAGACCACATAAAGGGTCAGCGTCGGGGGACCACCGGCAGCTAAGGGGAGGGCGATAACGTGCGGCAGATGACCCCATGGGAATGACCGCCTGGTCCACAGTTAAAGCATCTTTGACAGCGAGATCTTAGATATTCCAACCCCCCAGGGTATTTAATCAGGTTCACTTTCTCCTTGCCCTTGTCCAAGGGAAGAGGAGGCACCTCGGGGGCATCTCGAGTTCAACTCGACCCCAGGCGGTGACATCTTCGGTTGTCGAGCAATGATAATGGAAGTCCGCATGATCAGAGAAGAAGCCGGATTACCGCGAGTAGAGAAGTGGATAATAAATAAAATTCAGCTGACCCTGACAATAGCATCTCGTCGTATCGCACGAAGAGACCCGAAAACAAAGGCGCGGTGGACCGAAACACGACGAGAAAGAGTATCCCAGAAAGACACTAGAAAAGACTACGCCTTGAGGCTCGAGACCGAAGATAAGAAGGAAGTGAGAGCTGGTGAAAGCGAAGGTCTGAAGCGAGGGAGGCACACAAGGCCAGAGAGGATGTCTGCGAGACGAGAGCAAAGGCGAAAATTGGGAGGTGAGGTCTGGCCCAGAAGAGTCATCATTATCATAAGACAAATGACGGCGGCGAGCCTAATTAATCCGACCCCAGAAATGGGACACGTGAAATTGCATCGAGTGAGACCGCGTTCTGACCCTTGCCCACGTATAGTACCTGAGGTGAGAGCAGCGATAGGGTTGAAAATAAGGCACATAGGCCCTGCCGGGCGAAGAGGCCGATGACAGAGCATTGGGGCCATCAGCTAAACCCCGAAGGAGAGACATGCACATTAGACATTCGGGCCTTTTGGCATGACATTGAGCCTCTGGTGCAGCATTCGAGCCCCTCTTGGTGCCGGCCCGGAATGAAATTGACTGATTGGCCCAGTAGGTGTAGAGTCTCACATGGAGTGCAGGAAAATAAGATAATCCCTAATAATATATTATTCCACCAAATCAGCCAAACCTCACGATAAGGAAAAGAAAAGACAATAATAGATCAACATCAAATCGGATCCCCGATAAGGAAGGAAAGATTATCCCAAAATAAAGCTGCTCTTTACATATCCATCACAATCAGATATCGATAATAATAAGAAATATCTATCAATGGGAACAAATCCTAATCACCATCAGGTTGAACATCTACTTATAAATATAAGGCCACCCCATCGGTGAAAGGTACGTACACTCATACGCAGACATACACAACATATTAAGCCCTACAGCGGTCTCTTTTCTCTCGAAGCGGCTTAGGCATCGGAGCGGCCACGGGCGAAGCCCTCGTCGGCCCTTCTTCTTTCTTGTTTTGAGGGATGATATCTTCAAACCGTCGCCCGGCCCGTATGCGGCCCGATCTACTTCGGCCTTGACGATCCGGCATCCTCTTATTTCGACCCACCGGTGGCCTTGGTCAGGCCAGCGCGCCCGCACGGCTCGGTGATTCCAGATTGAAAAAAAGCATCATCAGTTATGTTTTTTAAAATCGTTATTGAGAATAATTTTTAAAAATATAAAGATGGGAGTGTTTTACGGACTCCTAGAATTTAAGTTGTTTGTGTTTTTGTATTTTTAGATTAAAAAAAACTAGGAACTAAATGTGTTTTTTATGTTTTTATTATTCTTGTTTTTCCAGAAAAAATAGTTTTTAAAAATCATAAACAAATAGGCTTAATATAGTTACTAGTTTTGCTTTGGATGATTTGATTAAAATACCTTTTGAAAATCTAATTTTGGAAATTTGACTCTTATTAATTTTTGGTGATTGGATAAAATATATATTTTATTTTTTTACAAATATAACATTTTCTTCTAAGAGGTAATATAAATATAAAAATGAAAAAATTTATTTTTATCCAAAATAAATTACTTTTAAAGAAAAACACGGGAAAAAAGTTAGATTCACAGATTAGATTTAAGTTTATTTGACTATTTCTTTTTCTTTTGGTTTAGCTATATCTTTGGTTGTAGGGGCATTTCTTTAATTAATATCCTTGTGATAACCATAGAGCAAATCAACATATGACCTCAATTTGAATGAACATACATACATACTAAGAAGGCGCCGGCCATCGAAAAAATAAAGTATCAATTACTATAAAAATTTAGGGCGCAGGCAAATGCTCTTATATGACCAAAAAACCAAGGGGTTCAATTACGATATGGGAAAATAAAAAAAACTGTGTACTTCAAGACCGGTGGTTTGAGTTTCAACTTCAACAACTGCCTGCCATAGCAATGAATGCTAGTTGTGGCTTTCAACGCATGTGATTGAAAGAAGAGCAAATTAGGTATAGAAAAATGAGTCTTATACCAAACCTATTCAAATTTAAAAAAAAAAAAAAAAGCAAAATAGATTAAAAAGCAAATTAATGTTAAAAGTAGTGTCTATGATAAATTTTTTTTAAATCAATATTATAGTTATTGATTATGATTTAATTTAAAAAATTTCTAATCTTATAATAATAACCGATAATAATTTAAAAAAAATTTTTAATCTTTGTAGATAATGATCGTAGCGTTAATAATGTGTATGACCAATATGATCGACGCATTATTTTGAATATTATTTTGTTTTAATTTATATTTATATATATCTATTTTTAACATATTTTATTTTTATCCAAAACTCTAATGTAATGCAAGTCTTTTAAGAGCAAGCGAGCCTTGCGATAGCGATGGCAGTGCGGTGTGGTAGTAGTAGTAGTAGTAGTAGTGAGCATCTCCAACCCATTCTCTATTTTTTTCTCTTTAGCCATTAGCTATCCAAACCACAAAATTATCTCGACTCATTCTCTATTCCACTCTCTATTTCTAGTTAACTTGAATGACTCACCAAATGTGGTGACCATTTGAACTCTCTAAATTCTCTCTCACACATTTTTTTCTCTCTATCTCTATATATGTTTACATTTTTAAATTATTGAAAGTTAGTGAAAGTGGGTGTAAAATAGAGTGTGGTTAAGTGAATTTTACAAAGATTCTTTAACTAAAATAGTGAATTTAATATTTAAATATATTTTAAGTAGTTATTTTGTTTAGTGTGATTGAAGATGCTCACACTAATAAGTACTAACTAAAAGCCTTAATTAAAGAAAAATCCATCGGCCATCGGCCACTCTGATGATGATGGATGGATTGGCGATCATGAGTGGACAACTTTGAACCCACCGCCTCCTCCTCCTTATCTATCTTCTAACGCCCATCATCCATCACAATCATCTTGATCCAGCGGTCGATATTGCGATAAATGTTCACTTTGCGGTGCATATGTGTGTCATGCTGCATGTATGTCTGATATGTCTGGGATATATTTTTCCTTAATTCAAAAACTTCTTGTTCTTGTATAGATGCTCCTGGTATGAAGAAATAAGACCGGATTTGGGTGAGCACGAGGTATGCCTTTTCTTATATTCCGTATGCTTGGTTAACATAAAATATAAGGTGTCTATGTGTTGGCGCATTCGGCTTTGCCAACCATTAAGATAAGTATCAGGTATGGATTAATTCCTTTGGGACCTTCTGATTTTTTCATTTTGAGTTTCTTGACGGAAAGTTTCTATCTATAATCTGGAGTTGTAAATGTCGCAGTGAATCTCTTAAGGTCATTCGGATGTTGGATCCTTCATGGGCTGGTCATTCTATTTTAAGCGGGAATTGAGACTTGATAAGCTAAATAATGACTCATGAGTAAAGATCACGAGTGTCTTTTGTTCTAGTTGTTGTGATTTATAACATCTGTTGCAGTATTGTTCTAAATAGGTTGAACTTTTCAGTTTTAGCATTTGTAGCGACCACCATATCTAAATTGTTGTGTATAAATTGGTTGTAAAACAAAACCTTGCAACCTCGATCTTATGGTTAACCACATTTTTCAGATCTTTAGCCTCTTTCCCCCTTTGAAAGAACCCTTCCAACTAAATAAAGCCTCCTTGGTGTCTTGGGGAAGACACGAAATGCGACAATAGAAGATAATCTCCCATAGGGGCTGACCACCGGGCAATGAACTTTGGGCAGTCATGCTTCATGGTAGTGAACTTTTTGGGCAGTGAGGCAAAAAAAGAAGTGCATGAAATGTCATAGCATCGCTGGAACAAGGATACGGAGATGGATTTTGGGAAAACAAAACCAATGAAAATGATAAGTGAATATGTTCATGAGAAGTTGGGTTAGACTGATTAAGGCCAGGGATATGGATGATTTATTGTGTTTGGTCATACGCCAGAAAGAGTAGATGTAAAGGTGTGGTACAAGGACAAGATAGAGTCAATACTTTGGAGGAAAAAAAGAAGAAAAAGAACGAGATAAGTATTATAAATATAAGGGGCTGATAGTTTAAATGTCCGAGTAAGCCCATGAAATAAAGGGTTAAAAGTTAGCAGCAACAGAGAACGCAAGCATGCACTTGTAAATGTTGCTCACACCCATTCATCTGCAGCATGCATATCTTGGGAGACATGCTCAAAATAAATGCACTTATTGATTCATTTTGGAAACTCTTTTTATTACCAATAGTACTCTATAATTCTAATTTTCCTACTTTCCTTGCTTCTTTTCCAGGTAAGATGATCCAGATTTATGACCCAGGATTTTTTTGTCTGGGTATCTATAAGAAGACTACTGCACTAAGTGACTGCTGCTATTGTTTGAATCTTTTCCTTGGTAAAAAGCATTGGGAAGCCAGCAGCTGGAGAAGAAAGTAGCTTATATTACTTGTATTGTGAACAGATTTAATAAGATACTTGCCGATGATTTGTAAGATTTAAAGAACAGTTGCTTGGTATAGTATAGATTCCTAATGTCGGAGACATGGTCTTTTGAATTTGAGGACTGAGAACCATGATTATGATCCTCTTTTGAAAACTGGGGTGATATGAGAACTTACAATGAGTATTTTTTTTTTTTTTTGGAGAATCTACAATGACTTATTTTTAAGAAAATTCTGATTCTAAATCAAGGCATCTGTTGCATGCTTTGAAACTTAAATTCTTTAATTCACAGGGATAAAATTAGAGGCTCACTGCTAACCTCAGATTCATTCCTAAGGAGGAAAATGAGTGGGGAAGGATCCATATCAATTCTTAAGTATGGGTGTAATCGAGTTATATACATAGCCGAGTACAAGCTCAACTAGGCTAAAAAACTCGAATTCGACTCAATTTCGATCTGAGTTTTTTTACTTTAGATGTTAACGTGATTCGAAAAATAGTTGAGTTATTCGAATTTGGCTCAACAAATCTTGAATGAATTAAAAAATAATAAATAATTATACTTGAATTTGATTTGATTAACAAAATGATAAAGCTCGATCAAACTTGCGAGTAACTCGGGCCGGGTATTATGATACTTAAACTTGATTAAATTAACTTCGAGTTGAATCCAAACATTCTCAATTAGCTCATGAGTAGAAAATTATATTAAAAACCAATTCTAGGAGAATTTAAACAAGAAATAAAATATTTGACAGATTCTCTTTACTATTTTGTTAGGGTTACCTTTTAAAATGTATTCTTAAAAAAATAGTGTTAAAATTTAGTAATTAAAAAAATAAAAATGAAAATATCGTAATTCTTCTTATTTCCTTAAATTGAGTTGGTCTTTTTAAAATATGAGTTTACTCTTATATCAAAATTGATTTTTCTATTTAAAATTTAAACAAGAAATAAAATATTCGACGATTACCTTTTAAAATGTATTCTTAAAAAAATAGCGTTAAAATTTAGTAATTAAAAAAATAAAAATGAAAATATCGTAATTCTTCTTATTTCCTTAAATTGAGTTGGTCTTTTTAAAATATGAGTTTACTCTTATATCAAAATTGTTTTTTCTATTTAAAATTTAAACAAGAAATAAAATATTTGACAGATTCTTTTTACTATTTTCTTAGGGTTACCTTTTAAAAATGTATTCTTAAAAAAATAGCGTTAAAATTTAGTAATTAAAAAAATAAAAATGAAAATATCATAATTCTTCTTATTTCATTAAATTGAGTTGGTCTTTTTAAAATATGAGTTTACTCTTATATCAAAATTGTTTTCTCTATATAAAATTTAAACAAGAAATAAAATGTTCGACAGATTCTCTTTACTATTTTGTTATGGTTACCTTTTAAAATGTATTCTTAAAAAAATAGCGATAAAATTTAGTAATTAAAAAAATAAAAATGAAAATATCGTAATTCTTCTTATTTCCTTAAATTGAGTTAGTCTTTTTAAAATATGAGTTTACTCTTATATCAAAATTGTTTACTACATTTAAAATTTTAACGAGAAATAAAATGTTCGGCCAATTACCTTTCTTATTTTTGTTAGGGGTTCTTATTTTAAAATGTATTCTTAAAAAAATAGTGTTAAAATTTAGTAATTAAAAAATAAAAATGAAAATATCGTAATTCTTCTTATTTCCTTAAATTAGTTGGTCTTTTTAAAATATGAGTTTACTCTTATATCAAAATTGTTTTTTCTATTTAAAATTGAGAAATAAAATATTCGACCCAGTTCTCTTTACTATTTTGTTAGGGTTACCTTTTAAAATGTATTCTTAAAAAAACAGCGTTAAAATTTAGTAATTAAAAAATAAAATAAGAAAACATCGTAATTCTTCTTATTTCATAGAGTTGGTCTTTTTTAAATATGAGTTTACTCTTATATCAAAATTGTTTTTCTATTTAAAAATTTAAACGAAATAAAATATTCGACGGATTACTCTTTTCTTATTTTTGTTAGGGTTACCTTTTAAAATGTGTGCCCAAAAAATAGCATTAAAATTTAGTAATTAAAAAATAAAAATGAAAATATCGTAATTCTTCTTATTTCCTTAAATTGAGTTGGCCTTTTAAAATATGAGTTTACTCTTATATCAAAATTGTTTTTTCTATTTAAAATTTAAACAAGAAATAAAATATTCGACAGATTCTATTTACTATTTTGTTAGGGTTACCTTTTAAAATGTATTCTTAAAAAAATAGCATTAAAATTTAGTAATTAAAAAAATAAAAATGAAAATATCGTAATTCTTCTTATTTCCTTAAATTGAGTTGGTCTTTTTAAAATATGAGTTTACTCTTATATCAAAATTGTTTTTTCTATTTAAAATTTAAACAAGAAATAAAATATTCGACATATTCTATTTACTATTTTGTTAGGGTTACCTTTTAAAATGTATTCTTAAAAAAATAGCGTTAAAATTTAGTAATTAAAAAAATAAAAATGAAAATATCGTAATTCTTCTTATTTCCTTAAATTGAGTTGGTCTTTTTAAATATGAGTTTACTCTTATATCAAAATTGTTTTTCTATTTAAAATTGAAACAAGAAATAAAATATTGACATATTCTGTTACTATTTTGTTAGGGTTTCCTTTAAAATGTATTCTTAAAAAAATAGCGTTAAAATTTAGTAATTAAAAAAATAAAAATGAAAATATCGTAATTCTTCTTATTTCCTTAAATTGAGTTAGTCTTTTTAAAATATGAGTTTACTCTTATATCAAAATTGTTTTTTCTATTTAAAATTTAAACGAAAATAAAATATTCGTGATTATAACATATACTTATTTTTGTCGGGGTTCTTATTTTAAAATGTATTCTTAAAAAATAGCATTAAAATTTAGTAATTAAAAAATAAAAATAAAAATGTAGCATGATCAGAAGTGTACGATGCGGCAATCTTGTAAAGGGGTGTATAAGGGTACCATGTAAAACCCCAACTTGATTGAATGTTATAATAATAGTTTTGAGCGGGGTGAAGGGTCCAGTGATAGAAACTTGAGGAGTAGATTAGAATTTAGAACGCTCCGGACGTCATTTGGGCATAAAGTGAAATTTTCATTACCTACCGAATGCCCTAAGGAATAGTGATTTTTCTTATTATATTCGGATGGAGGACAACGAGGAATTTTAAGAAATTCGATTCCTATGACTTTGAGCCCGATATTTAGAAAGAGAATTAGAGATTTAAGTGAATAGTGATTTCGGGATTGAAGTCGAACTGCTTGATATTTTTCGGAGGTGGTAGAAAAATACGATAATAGAATAATCATAGAGTCTAACGAAACTAAAACGGGGTCCTTTTGGATAGTTTTCAGGCGATCCGAATGTAATTCGGATAATAATATGCTATTGTCTGGATTTATGATTTTAATGATTTTAAATCCGATTTCGGTGATTTCAGAGCCTGGAATCCACTGTGAAGGATTTACTTAGAATATTTCATGGTCAAATTGAAGTTTAGACGACCATAGAATATTTTTGACATTTAATCGGTATAAAAGCAATATAAGGTGAAATTGAGATAAAAGCTGCTATAAGGGAGATATTTTATGGTGAGAGCCAATCAAAACCTTTCTTAATAGCCTAAGTTATGATTAAAATATCAGCGAGAATGGACCCAGTGAGTTCTTGAGCCTGAGGCCAAATCAAAAATTTTTAAGGGCTAAGTTAGGGTTAGTGACTCATGAGAATTGACTAATGGGATTCTTTGGTTCAAGGGCAAAA
This sequence comes from Tetrastigma voinierianum, assembly GCA_016808115.1. Taxonomy (NCBI): domain Eukaryota; kingdom Viridiplantae; phylum Streptophyta; class Magnoliopsida; order Vitales; family Vitaceae; genus Tetrastigma; species Tetrastigma voinierianum. Next base: position 48,664 of record JAEQBH010008114.1, read on the forward strand.
TTGTAATTGCCATAAGGGATATGAAAATTATAAAATGAGTAGAGATGGGGCATAATAAAAATTACAAGAGTTGATGTGAAATTTTTGAGAAGATGGATGCCAAAATAGAAATAAAACAAGTTGAGATGAAGTGCTGAGAGATGAAGGACCAAATGGTAATTAAAGGAAAGATTAGAATATTAAAATGGGAAGACAAACAAAAAGTCTCATTTTTTTTGTCTCACAAAAAGTAAGGCACCGTATGGAGGAAAGGAGAAGAAGAGGAAGAGAGGCAAGAGAGGAAGGAGAAGAACAAAGGTATGTTTTTTTATATGGAATCCAAGTGTCTTTTGGATGTCTAGGGTTATTGAATTGTAGATTGCTAGGGTTTTTCTATGGAGATTGGTTTGACGCAGGGTTTGGTTGAGGGTCACCTGAGCCCTTGATTTGTTGGAGTTTTGTGGATAAAACTGATTGGGGTATTAGGTTGAATCATGATGAATTTGATAGAAATTGAGAAAAGAATGGATTAGGTTAGGGTTTGAAAAATCAGAGTGAGTGAATGGTTAGGGTTTGATGTTGAATTTTGTATGATATGTTGAAATTGGTTAGGGATTTATGAAATTCGAGGTATTATGGAATAGTTGTAAAGGAGAATGTTGGGTAAATAAGGGAATGCTGTCAAAATTTCTATGCCCATGTTTTTGTTTTGTCTATAGATTAAGTTAGAATCATCCAAATGAATTGATTCTAATTGGTAAAGAACCATAAGAGATAGAGCTACAAATGTATAGAAGGGACAAAGAGCAAATTGTAGCTCTAAGGCTCCCAAATAAGGACTGAAAGGTGAGATTGTGTAGCTCACTGATTTTGCTCTGTTTTGGGTATGGTTGTAGTGTTTTGGCCATAAGTGAAGTTTCACTCATCCAAATTGAGTAATTCAAAGTGCAAGATGGAATGAACTTCTGGGGAAAATTTTGTGAAGAAAGTTGCAAATTGTAATCCTAAAGTTCCCATAAAATTTGTCAAAGTGGAGCTATGTGCAGATTCTGTTATGCCAAATTGAGTCATCTAGATGTAAAATACAATAACTTGAGTTTTGGTGATCCAAATTGGGTGATTCCAATTGGAGAAGAAACATTAGAATCATAGATTCAAATGAGTAAAGAAATCATTTCCAATTTATGGAGTTAAGATCCATAAATCAAGGATAACGATAGGTGATTCAGGGAGTTAACCAAGTTGGCATCAAAAAAAACATGTTGTAACTTGTGTTATGTGGTTGAGGGCCTTAGAGACGGAATTTTAAATTGAAAATTTAAAGAGACGTCATTGGATATATAAAGGACTGATCTGGAGAGTTTCATAATCTTTGAAGACCTTTTGAATAATTTTTGGGTCATAAAGTCTATAAGTATTTGGAAAAAGGTTGGCCAAAATAGTGGTTTTTTTGTGCTCAAGGGTAATTTGTTCATTTGGCTTTAAATGAATGTGTATGGTGGATTAAAATGGAACATGATTAATGTGTAATTGGTTTCTTGAAAAGATTAGAAAAGGACAATCGGACTAAACTTGGTCAGCGGGAGCAGCGGGATTGAGCGGTGAAGCGTGAGTGTAAAAATGATATTTTAAAATTGAGTTTTAAAGGTGAATGGTTCACAATGTTAAAGCGAAAAGTTTAATGGAAATGTTTATATAAATGTTAAGGCATATGGAAGTTTATGTTAAGGCATAACAAAATGTTTTATTTTGCCTAAATATATGGATTTATATTAAATCATATATGTATGTATATGTTAAGGCATTATGGAAGTGTAAAAATGTGTAAAGAATGCATATGTATATTTCCATATATATATATGAGTTTTCATGATAAAGTAAAGGATTTAAATGGATTTATAAATGTATTTTGATAAATGTTTTGCGATGGTTATCCTAACCCCATATGGTATTAGTGATATCGTAGGGTACCTTAAGCGTGTAAAGTTTAGGGGTAAAGTTATAGGTTACTAAGCGGGGAGGGAAATGGGTGTTTAAAGTAATATCCTTGCACGTGATAAGGTGCTATGGCCCGGAACCACATGCAAACGTGAGTTTCTCACCGACGTAGTGGTTATAAGCGGAATGTGGTACATCCCTCGCAGTGGGTACCCGAAACTATTCGATTGTGTTTATTCCACTGGGTTCCATCGAAAGAAGAAAGAGAAAGAAAGAAAGACGAAGAAAGAAAGAAAGAAAGAAAGAAAGTTTAAGGCATAAATGGATTTTAAATGTATAAGTATGTATTACTTTGATATCTGCGAAAATGTTATCTTAATGAAAATGTACACTCCTTTGGGCTCCTTTAGCTCATTCTTTTCCATATGTTTCCAAAAACATTTCGGGACTCGAGACAGGTCTTGTGGGTAGAGTACCCTCTGTGAGTGAGTCGAGCCATCAAGGAAGCTTGACATGTGAAGCTTTGCATTGTATAAATAGTTTACCTGTATTTTATATGTCAAATAGTTTGTCATGTATATATGCATATGGATATATTTTGAAAATGAACTACTTAGGCGGTGGCAAGTCAGGCTCAAGCTTGATCTTTTATAAAGCGTGCATGTGGAATTGAAGAAGTTTTGAATGTTTTGATGATTGAAATGAATAAATGTATATGGTATATGTGTGTTGATTGAGTTGTGGACGAGTCTAAGCGAGTTGAAAATTGGAAGATTAAAAGTGTTTTTAAATGCTTATGCGGTATTTGTAAATTAGGGAAAGTCAGAAAACGAGAGGAAACTGGCGATTTTGAAAAATCTAAGTGTTTGAAAAAAAAAAAGAAAAGAAAAAAATTTTACCACTTCGCTTCCGCATTATTTTCTAAAGATATGTAAAGGATTGTAAAGGGGATCGCTCAATTGATTTTATTTGATAGTTTTGAGAAAAAGTTTCTATATCCATTGGAGTGCCGGGGGTCCCCTCGGGTTCATGAGGTTAATCCGGGTCGGGATCCTTCATACCAAGTGTCACATTGTAGTATTTTGGAGACTAAAGTAGGAAATGAAAGTTTATGGAACCCGGAATTTTGGTGCTAGTACAAGGGTACAATTGTCATTTAGCAAAGTAATTGATATATTGTATAAAAATGATTGAAATGGCATAATGCATTTCATATGCACTGGGTAACCTAAAATTTAGGTGTGAGTGCATGACATGAATTTTCTGAAAAACGAAAATGGTTTTGAAAGAAATTTCACATGATGATTTTCCGGAGAATTGGGTTAGGAGATGGGCTGACCCAGTCATTCGGATGAGGACCATGGTATTTCGAAAATCACCAACCAATTCGCCTCGGAGTAGTCCCATATTTTTGCGACACGTTCGGTAGTGTATTTTCAAAACGTAAGTTTTGTTTTGAAAAGATATTTTTCTCATACATGAAGTAGGCAAGTGAAATTCGGTGAGGACTCGACACGTAGGAGCGGGCATTAGACATTCAAGTAAGATCACGTATTTACGTAAGTGTGTGTTTAAATTGGAGCATTGCATATGCACTTAGGTGGAAAGTAACCCATTTAGGGTGATTCCACTCTTGGGCGATCTTTCATACAATCGAGGAACATTTTTTTTTCGGTCACGGGCGCTGAGGAAAACGGCTCTTCTTAAGTAGATTTTTGAAGAAAAGCTAGGGTTGTGGCTTTGATGGTTTTTTGAATGTATGTATTAGAATTGTAAGTTTTAATATGTATTTGTATTAAGATAAATGTATAACTCTTGAACTATTGGAATATGTTGGGATATTTATTTTGAGTATTGGTTTATGGGCCCCGAAGGCCATTTTACTCAGTATGAGTCTTGTGATACGAGGCATTATAGATTTTGCGGGTTGACGGGTAGTCAACGGACCGGAGTTTTGGGGCGTCACGGACTCGCAGACGAGTTGAGCGGGGTTACGGTCGAATGGGGTACCCATTCTGGGGATTGACGATTTGTTGATTGGTTGAGGGCGCGAGTGCACTCCCGAGATAGACCTTCTCACTTTGGTTACCATCGACAGGGTTAAGGAGATAGATATCCATAGACGGCGTTTAGGACGTTATGGGCGCTAGGGTTTACGGTGATGCCCTTTGGATTGGCGAATGCACCGGCGGCATTCATGGATCTCATGCATAGGGTATTCTGACCCTATCACAGATCGGTTGTCATGGTCTTTGTGGATGACATTTTGATCTACTCGGTCAGTGGGAGCATGAGTATCACTTGAGGATCGTTCTGAGTTGTTGAGACCATCGGTTATGCGCTAAGTTCGATGGTGCGAGTTTTGGCTTACTGAGGTGAAATTTTTGGGACACGTGGTTTCAGCATTAGGCGTGTCAGTGGACCCAGAGAAGGTCGAGGCCGTGATGAGTTGGGAGAGGTCGAAGTCAGTCTTCGAGATACGTAGTTTCTTGGGATTGGCTAGGTACTACATGAGATTCATTGAGGATTTCTCTCGATTAGCGGCACTTATGTGAGTTGACCGGAAGGAGGAGTCGAGGTTGGTGGGATGGCCGATGTGAGGAGGCATTCGGGGAGTTGAAGGAGACTTGCTTGACTCCTATGGTAGTCAAGTCCGGGCCAGAGGACGAGGAATTACCTGATGTATTGTGATGCCTCGGTAGGATGGGATGTGTGTTTTGATGCGTCCGGGAGGCGGTAGCTTATAGTTCCGTCGGTTGAAAAATCATGACGATTACCGCTACGACGTGGAGTTAGGCGGTAGTAGTCTTCGCCTTGAAGATTTGGCGCCACTACTTATATGGCGAAGAGTTCGAAGTGTACCGAACCATAAAAGTCACAGTATATTTTCATGCGGCGGGACCTCGGCTTGTAAGGGCAACGCGGATGGATGGAGTTCTGAAAGTTATGACTTCAATTTGCATTACTGTCTGGTAAGGCAAATGTAATTAATTTGATGCACTCGGTCGAAAATCACGAGGGCGTTGGCTAGTATAGCTCGGGAGTGGCGGATGCTCGAGGCGTGGGGCGAGTTTGAGCTCTGATCACAGCGAGCGGGACTCAGGCACGTTGGGGGTTTAGTGGCTACCCAGGTCTGCATTGGCCAGTGATTGAGTCCCGGTGGCGGGACACGGAGATGGTGTCCATCGGGGCCACAGATCTGATCGGTATGGGTGATGAAATTTGGACCAGTGCCTGGATAGTGAGTGCCGATTATAGAGGACCGGGTGAGTGATTACAGATTAAAATGGAGTTGAGAGGAGATTCTTAGGGAGTTCAGCGCTACCGATTTCAGGTGCATCCCGGTGTACGAAGATGTACGGGATCTTCGTCGTGATTACTCTTGGGCTGGAATGAAGAACAACGCGTGGGGACTTTGTTTAGCGATGTCTCACGTGTCGGCGGAGTAAAGAGGCGAGCGCCGAGAAGCAAGCGGGGCTGCTTGATCGTGGAGAAAGTGGCGGAAGGTGGAAGTGGGGCACGTCACGATGGATTTTGTGACCCACTTGCGGGACAGCGAGAGATGATGCGGTATGGGTGATGGTGGACCGACTCACGAAGTCGGCATTTTCACAATAGTGCGGATGACGCTTCACATTGGAAGTGGGTTGTATATTAGAGAGATGGTCAGGCTACCTTGGAGTACAGTATCCATAGTGTCGGATAGGGACCAGGGTTCTGGCACTTTTGGAAGAGTTTCAAAGAATTTATGGGCCTACGATGATGAGTACAACTTTCCACCCTCGAGACCGGATGGTCGATCCCAAGAGGACTATCTGGTGTTAGAGGGACATGTTGCGAGCATGCGTCTGGATCGTAAAGTGGCTGGGAAGGCACTTGCCCTTGAGTGGTCGCTCTGTGATAGTTATCAGGCGAGTATACGGATGGCACCGTATGAGGCATTGTATGGGAGCCGTGCGGATCAAGTTATGTTGGATAGGGTGGGAGGCTATCGGCTGGTCTGATGCGATTAGAGACACCTCAGGAGATGAGCTTGATGCGGCCGGCGTCTTCTCTGACTCAGGCCGACGAAGAGTTATGCAGATGTACGACGTTGACCCCTAGAGTTCGAGGTTGGTGATCACGTTTTCTTGAAGGTGATGCCTAAGAGAAGTGGTCGGGTTAAATGACGTGTGACTATCGTAGGGATTCATTGGGCCTTCCCGAGATACTTTTCGAGGTAGGCATTGTTGCTTGCAGTTAGTTTGCCCGGCGTAATCGGTGTACGAGGTATTTCACGTATCCATGCTCGAAGTATCTCGAGATCCATTTCATTGGTGGATTGGGAACCCAGTTGAGGTTGACCGTCGGACCTTCGAGAAGGGACGGTGTGCATTTGGATGGCCGTGATTAGGACTGCGGCGCCAAGGCCGTGAGGCTAATGGGAATCTGCGCCAGCGGCACTATGGAGTGGAGGGTCGATGTGGGAGCGATGATACGATCTTGGGCCACTATCCCTTGTTTGGGATAGTACATGATTAAGTCGTTTAATATTTAAATGATGAGTTCATGCATGGTAAAGTGCACGTTGCATATGCGTAATTGATTCAATGATTGTCGAAATTGGGGCCGAAATTCAGCACAGAGGAGAATGTAAGACCCGAGAAAATTCAATTTTCTCAAAAAGGGCAAAATCGTAATTTCGATAAAAAAATCTGAAATTTATTCTCTAGATCTCGGATGTGAAAGCCCAGTTCCACTTAGTTGGAATCGTTTCGTGAAATCTAGTAGCACGTCGAATTCCCGAGGCCGGTCGGAATTTACCGTTTTTCGAGCATCGGTATCGGGTGGCGTAAGCGAAATGCCGGTGACAAAAGTCACATAACATGTACATGTTACACATGTTGCATGGTAAGAAATGATGGACGGTCGAGGTAGTGCCAAATGTCGAAAATCCAAAGCTTGGGGACATAGATGTCATTTTTGGAAACTTAAATGATAATAGGACAAAATTTTCAAATAGTGTCATCCTCCTCCTTTTGAAGAGCCAAAGAAAAACATGAAATGAGAGGGGAGATGCAGTGGAGATGTAGATTTGTGTTTTAGTGAGAGAGAGAGACTTCTCTCTAGATTTCTGGGCGATCCGACCGTCGGAATTCTTCGGAGCAAGAAGCAGCTGTTCTACGCGACGAGGGCAACGCGTCGGCTCCGGTTTTAAGGATTTTCGACAAACTCCGTGAGGTAGGGGTCATCCACTTGTTTAACCTTGATTTAAGAGCTAGTGTTTACAGCTTCTGTTGGTTTGAGGCCTTGAACGGTTGAAAGTTGATCATCCCAAAACTTGGGACCGAATTATTGGAATTTTTGGGAGCCCATTGGACAATCCGTTACTGTAGGGGCTGTTTTGAGTGCTTATTTCATAATTTATGAAATAAATTGTATTGTGATGTATATGAGGTCGGAAATGGCTATGAATTCGGGTTCACGAAGTGGAATCGATGTTTGGCATTTGCTTCGTGAACAAAGAAACCGAGTGGTCGCTCATGGAATAAGGACACGAAATAATTGTGTGAAATGGGTTTGGCTGGGAGTGATTCAAACAGAGAATTGCTCATGTTTGTTAATTAGCATGTGAGCTAATTCTTGGTGTAATGGATTATGAAATAGCTTAACATGTTTGTGTGGATTAATCATGTTAGTGTATATCATGTTTTATATATTAACATGTGTTGTATAAAAATGTATTGGAATTGGCATCATGCATTCCATTTGCACTGAGACACCCTAGAACAATAGGAGTGAGTGCAATGAGGTGGTTTCCTGAGAGAATTGTTTCGGAGGGTTGACTAATAATAATAATTATCGGAGTGTGTCCATTATAATATCGGAGGGTAGTCCATATAAAATATCAATCGTCGGAGTCGGCTCAATTGATATACATCGGAGGGTTGTCCACTAAAAAGATCATCGGAGTCGGTCCACTACTTATATCGAAGGGTTGTCCTCAAATAAAAACAAATATCTTTGTTTTAAAAAAAAATAAGGTTTCTCATACATGGCTGAAGTGAGGAGTCGGTGAGGACTCAGACATGGGTTATTTAGATGACCAAGTAGGATCACGTAATTGCTTGAATGTGTGTTTACATAGGAGCATTGCATATGCACTTAGGTGGAGAGTAGCCCATTTAGGGTGATTCCACTATTGGGCGATAGCTCACCCTGTCGAGGGAACATTTTTTTTCAAAATACAGGGAGTGTTCGAGGAGACGGCTCATCATAGAGGCCGTTTTAGAAAAAAGCCGGGTTGTGGCTTTGGTTTTGTTATGCAAACATGTATTAGAATGTTTTAAACTTTTAATATATGTTGTATAAGAGTAATTTATTAACTCTTGAAACTATTGGATATAGTTGGTGTATATTGTGAGTATTAATGCAGGCCAAGTGGTCATTTTTACTCATTATAATTATATATGAGACCCTGTGTGGTCATTGTCTATGTTGGGACAAAGTACCATGGGCAAGAGTCTCCCGCACAGCTGAGGCTCACCGATTTTCATGAGTAGAATCGGGTAACCCGACATCCACTACTATTCCGCGGGTTAACGGGTTGTCAACGGACACCCCGGGCTTGGGGGCGCTACACCTCACAACTGAATCAGAAACATCCCAAAAGTGAGTTCAAAGAGGCAAGCACTGTGCAACCCACCAGCTCACAACTCATGAGGCAACTCGGTAGCTCATCCGAAAAAACATCCTCATACTCGCCGACTACACGAGGTAGATCCAAGTTCAGTCTCACCTCTTCCTCTAGGGTAAGGCTTGTTAAATCTAACCCGCCAACCGCCCATGACACCTGACTCGCATAATCGTCTCGGGGGAAAAATATCATGTTTGTCTCCCTGAAATACAACACGTGTATCGGGCCCCGTAAAAGGAACCTCCTACACTCACAATCGATGACGACTCAGGCCGGTCACCAATCCATCCTGTGGATGACGTCGAACTCTGATACGTCCATGGACCTCGTGTCCACCAGAGTAAATCCCCGAGATCTCAAACTCAAACCACGACACACATCCTCGATCCTCGCTCTAATCCCTTAGGGAGAACCCACATACCATCCTCCGCCTCGACTTCAAGCCCAACTCTATCACAACCGACGCAGAATATCGGAACAGCGGACGCTACCGTAATCAAATAACACTCGCCATAGGCGATAGCAAAATGTACCTCGTATAACTCGTCATCCGTCACCCAAGACTCCAAGAAAATTCACCAATTTTTGTTAAAATCAGAATTTCTGGCCAAAATCAAACTTTTCTAGATCTCAATGAAAATGGATTTCACCGCCTAATCCAGCCTCGAATCTAGCTAACACGTCGACTCGTCACACCAATCTAGATAGCCTGGCCTGTACGATTTTTCGAGGCATCGGTATCAAAAAGCCGAAACGAAATGTGATGTGACTAAATGATCTATAATATGTACTCACACACATACATGTGGAGTAGAGGTGATAGAGTCAGTGGAATGCCTATGATAGTGCCAAATGTTGGGCAACTGGTTTAGGGACAATATTTAATGATGGAAACAAGGAGAATGATAATAAGACTAAATAGCCAATAAAGTACATCCTCTTCTTAAACACAAAGAGAAATATGGGAGAGAAGAAAACTGACAAAGGGCTTGAGTTTTGAAACTCAGAGAGAGAGCTCTTCTCTCTAAGATTCCGGAGATCTGACCGCTGAATTCTTCCAAGCAGGTGTAAAGGAAGGGCTCAATGCCAGCGAGCCTCCACTATGGTACCGGCTTCTCGAGTTTCACAAACTCTCAGCGGAGGTAGAGAATTTTCCTACTTGTGTTAGTTTTTGTTTAAAGGCTATTTAATGGTTTGAATTAATAAAGGTCGTAAAGGTCGTAATTTTAACCAAATTTTTGGACGACTGTTTAGAATTTTTATGACTTTTCAGACCTGCTGGACAAATCTGTTTCACTGAACTGCTTGATGTGCCTGAGTTGAATTTTGAGATCATAGATGGGCCATGACATAATTTTCTGGACTATTTTTAGTGTACTCCCTGACTCAGAACAGGTTTTGGTTTTGATCCCGGACCGATGTCTCTGCCTCGTGGTGTGTTTTGGTATCACACATCAAGAGAACCGTGAAGGGACCAAGAGTTCTGCTTATATGGGTCCAAGATTTTTAATATTTGTACACATATTTCAGAAAAATGAATAACGTAATATAAATATAGTAATAATTAAAATTATTTTTTTGTAAAAATGTGTATGGTCGAGTGATTCAAAATGAATCTTCTTGTCAGATTACACAGTTCATGAGCTAATTTTGGGTGTAGAATGACTATGAACTCATGCAACATGTTTTATGATTTAATTATGTTAATATATATATGAACATATTAGTTAATGAAATGTTTGAATTGGCCTCATAGAATTCATATATAAAAACTATGGTAACCTAGAAAATTAGGAGTATAGTTGAGATCTATTATCATGTTAGTAATGATGGTGTGTCTTATAAGATAATAATCAACAACGTGAGTGTTGATTAGTGGGCCTTTGATGCATCAAGATAATCGCCTGAAGTAATTTGAAGGCAAAACCTAGAGGAATCTAGACTCTTTCTTATTTCGTAATGAAAGAATAGCAAATGAAATATTAATGATTTAGACACCCCAACGACACATTTATAGGACGTAATTTTCTCACAAGAAAGAGAATTAAACCACCTATTCAATCTCATTAACTGGGTAATCATATAGATTATATATTTATTTATCCTAAACGATCTTCTAAATCAATTATAATAATGACGTAAAGATATTGCATTAATTTGTGAAAGTTAAAAAGAAAAGAGGAAATGCTAAATATGGAGAAACATGCACGAAAGACAGGCGACGTGGCTTGATTTTCAAACACTCATCGTATTGTAGATGTTACATCATTCCGCAAGTTTTTCCGTCGGATTCGTAAGAACTGAAAGCAAGAGCTTTCTTGAAACGTCACTGCTTGACGCTTTGTCGGAGCAGCTTCGACTTTAAAAACCTTCTTCCAATTTTTCTGATAGCGTCGATCTATCTCACGGCTTAGTTCGATCATGATGAACCTGATTCTGAGCTACAATGATGGCGCTTATTGTCGCAGTTGATAACATCATGATGTCAACAAACCCCACTTCCAATGTACCTCGTTCAATCCATTCTCCCGCAGATACCCGTGCCAGTACTTTAATTCACAAGACTGCTAATGGCTACCATCGATTGTTTCGTCACACAACCAAATTTCAAACAAACGAATAGCCGGTTGACTCATCACCAACTCCGCCTAATCAGATCCTTCGAAAAATCTCAACCTTCGTTGTTCTTTGGAAGAAAAGCACCTTTCCGTGGCGTCTGAGGTACCCCAATATCAGCCCAGCAGCCATGTGTTTTCGGTTGATTTATTCCCATGAATTGATTCTACATACTAACAACGCAGCCGATGTCCCGCCTGTATGGGAGGAAAGATAGATGAGTTTCCTGCCAAGACGTTGATATCTCTCCCATCAACCTGAGACTCTGTATCACTTCTCAAGTTTTACACGAATCCGGTAGGTGTTTCGCCGCTGTAATCTTAGTGATCCCATTACTAGGTAAGTCCTAATTATTTGTGCTGGGAGATCATATACCTTCTTCTAATCAGCAATCTCCATTCCGAAAGTACTTGAGGCTCAAGGTCTCATCTCAAATTCCTGTCGCACTCTTAAGTAGGTCAATTTTCATGATTACCTACCAAAATTATGTCACCACATACAATGATAATGGCCATCTTCCTTCGGGAAGTGTTTCACAAAGAATGTGACTCTGATCGACATCAACAAATCCGCACTTTCACTACCTGAAGGAAACTGCCCAAACCAGCCTGGAGATTGCTTGAGACCATACAAGGATTTTTTGAGTCTGCAGAACCTTGTTTAAATCTTGATGTGGTCCCAAGCTCCACAGAATGTCCATAAACCTCTTCCTCTAAATACCATCGAGGAAGGCATTTTTTCACATCAAGTTAGCGGTTTGACCCAATCGAGATTAGTCAGCCATGATAAAGTACTGAACAAGAGCGAGCTTTGGTAACTGATAAAAGTTTGATAGTCAATACCATATGATTGGGTGAACTTTTACAATTAACCGAGCCTGGTACTGGTCCATTAATACCGCTTTGTACTTTATTGTAAATCCACTTACACCCAACCGCTTACCCTCTGGAGGCGTAATTTCCCAATGCATCATTTTTTGCCACGCCCAACTCTTCGCTCTGACATCATGGCTTCACTTTAGGATACTGAAAGCTTCCCGAATATCTCCTATGAACTTGTATCTCCTCTGATGTTAGAAGTAGAATGCATCAAACTGAGTATAGCTATCATAAGAAATGTACTTCCAATGGGACGTTTGAGTGCATGGATCAACCCTTTCTCCAAGCTAGGTATATTAAGAATATCATTTTTCTAACTCTGAATCACTAGCATTCATCCTCGAGTTAGGAGCATTGCTAAATTGAATTTTGCTTGATTAGAACCCGCTCACCTCATGAGGTTTATTGAGGTTCCTTCTCCATTTCTGATGCCATTATCCCACAAGTCAACAATGAACCTTGGGTCATTGTATGACTTTATAGAAACTGATTTTCAGTAGATGGTGACTCACCATGACTCCAAGGTTCCAAACCGATATTCTGAAAGGTTGAATTTTCCTCGAATATCAAATTTCGGATAGTAAGGCCGGGTTTCAAAAATGTGATATCCGTATTGAATTGTAGAAATTTTGTAACTGAGAGTAACACTGATACCCTTTTTTATTTGCGTATCACCCAAGAAAGATGCACTTGAGTGACCTAGGATCAAGCTTACTTCTATGTTGTCGATTGATATGAACAAAACAGAACAATTCAAAATTTTTGGGTGGGACGATGGATATGAGACGAAATGGTCAAAGGGATTTATATATGTTTGATATGTGTTTGAATTTTAGTACCCTAGACGGTATCCTATTGATGAGGTAGTTGTTTATATGCCTTCCCGTATCAATTTTGTACATTCGTAGAGAACATTAGCGATCTAGCCACTTCTAACAAATGCCTATTTTTCCTTTCAGCTATTCGCTTATTGTGGGGTATCAACACATGAACTTAAGTGAACCATCCTCTGCCAGATATTCTCCTAGAATGGAGTTGAAGTAATCCCTAGCATTATCGCACTTTAGAATTTGTATTTTGATTGAATTCGTCCGAATCATATTTTGAAATTTTTTGAAAATTTGACCTGCTTTCTGATTTTTCTTTCACAGGAATACCCATCGCGAATCAGGATCTCATCTAAGAATTATTAAACCACACCTAGTACCGGTTACATTTTATTCCCCTGACGGACCCTGATATCGCTAAGGAACTAGAGACTATCTAGACGCTGGCAGGGTTGAATGGGAAAATGAGACCTAACTTGCTTTGATAATGATTGTGATTTCTACACTCTAAAGGATTTTGATTTTTAATAAATTAATGAAGGAAATAAATGCTTGAGATACATAACATTGATGACCCAAGCGATAGTGCCACAACATAATTGTAATTCATCGTTATTTTGATATGAGATCTAAAAGAATTATCACCAATTACCATTTAGGTTGTTCTCTTTGGGGATCGTGGTGCTCCTTAAGGATGTAGAGTCCGTGAAAGAATTCTCAAGATTGCCAATCGTTTTCCCCGAACTAAACCCTAAATTACATGAGTGATGAAAATTAGTAATACACCTCTTTCCTTGGTGAGTTTACTAATTGATAATAGATTACAATCCAAGTTAGGAACAAGAGAACCGGAAGTTGAGAGTAAGATCCTTTGATAGCACAACTGAACTCCGTACCGGCAACCTCGATGCTGGAACCATCCGCCATTCTGACCGTTAAAATCATTTGGACATGGGCTATATGTACAAAAATCGTCGATCTCCCGTCATATGCATCAGATGCTCCCCGAAGTCCACGATCCAAGGTTTTTACGCTTCTACCAACAATAAAGGCGCTTTAAAGAATTACCTTAGAGCCAAGGTTCCTAACTAATGACCGATTGGAAGATGTGCGCTTAGACTCAGATTGACATAAGAGGAGATAGTAGTTTCTCAAGCATCTCCATTTGCTCCTTTGTTGTGCTGGGCTAGCTTCAATTTGTGGCGATTGTTCATCTAAGTACTACATGATTACTCCTGTCCTTCTTTCTCAAGTGGTCGACGTGGTCTAATCATCGTTTTCCATGAATCTTCCAACAAGTTTCCTCTCGAGGACCACTTTTCTGCAATGATCACACCAAGGTCTTCCTCTTGATTTTTTGACTGCTTGTCAAAAAGAGTGAATTGTAGCCATCAAGAAGAGGAGGATGAGTTGGTAGCTATCTCCAAACGCTCGGACCCGTATTTAGGTATGTCGAAGATGGAGAAGTTAAGAGATGATTAAACCCGTCATACTACGAAGAATTTGAAGGCAAAACTCTGTGAGGAATCTAGACTCTCTTCTTATTTCTCAGAATGAAAGAAATAGCAAAGAATATGATTTGGAAGACACCGAATGTACAATATCAATGTGACGTAATTTCTTACAAGGAAAGAGGAATTAAACCAATCATCCACCTCATTGAATTGGGTAATCATATAGATGGTATATTTATTTATCCTAAAAAACGATTCTAAATCACTATAATAATGACAAGACATTGCATTAATTCAGAAAGTTAGCAAGGAAGATAAAACGTTAAATATGGAGAGAAACATGCACAGGCATGAGGCGACGTGGGCTTGATTTTCAACACGTCCAAATGAGTCGCACGGGTTAAGAAAATGGAAATGGCTCATTGCATTTCATATGCACTGGGACACCCTAGAACAATAGGAGTGAGTGCATGAGGTGGTTTCTTGAGAGAATTGTTCGGAGGATTGACCACTAATATTGTTTTATCGGAGTGTGTCCAATTGGCAACACTTATGGTTGTCCATATAATATCAATCTGTTTTAATTCACCCAATTGATATACATCGGATGGTTGTCCACAAAATAGATTATCTGAGTCTCATTCAATTATTTATACTTCCGAGAGTTGTCCACTCTGCTAAAAACAAGTAAATACCTTTGTTTGGAAATGTTTTCTGTTAGCTGCTGGCTGAAAGTAATGCGAGGGAGTCGGGTGAGGACTCGAGACATGGGTACGGGCATTTAGACATTCAAGTAAGATCACAAATTTGCTTGAATGTGTGGCATGCATTCTGCATATGCACTTAGGTGGGGAGGAACTAATTCTAGGTGATTCCACTAATAGCATCAGCTCAACTCTACTGGTAAATATATTATTTCAAAAAGTAAAGGAGCGCATTCGGGGAGACGGCTCATCTTAGAGGCCGATTTTGAAGAAAGCCTGTCAGGTTTGATGGTTTTATGATGTATGACATGTATTAGAATTTCCAGAATTAATATATGTTTGAAATAATAGTAAATTATTAACTCTTGAGCTATGGTATATAGTTGCTGTATATTGATGAGTATTGTCAGATAGCCTAGCTTTTGGCCGTTTTGATCATGTATATGCCTTATGATGTCAAGCCGGGACAAAAAGCTATAAAATCGGCAGCTCCCGCACAAAGGAGACTCGTCGATTTTCATGAGTGGTGCTCTGCAACCCGACATCCACTAGTATTCCGCAGTTGACGGGTAGTCAACGGACCCCCGGCTCGGGGGCGCCACAAATGGCAGCAGTAACGGCGGTGACATGCCCCTCAGATCCCGGGTGTCTCGCCTGCGGGCCTCGCCCCTCCGCCGGCCCCATAGCTCGGGGCCCTCCGTCCCGCCCTCAAAAATGTAAGGTGCCCGTGAAAGACTCGGGGATTGAAACTCGCTTCCTCTCGACCCATACTAGCGCGAGAATATACTGTATCCTCCCGTCCCATCGCTGACTGGACTGGCACAGTCTCCAAACCCCGACTTCGTCTCTCAAAGTAATCCTTCCTACATATGGTCCAGGCTGCTGGCAATCTGGCACACCATCCGCCTAACCTGACCGGCAACCCCGATCTCGCCTCAAACGACATCTGGCAGCCTTAACCCACGTGAACTAGAAGCCCTTCGCTTCTTTTCCCCGAATCGAAGAAGGAATCACCTCCTTCCTTCTTGTATACTGCACCCGTGATCCCGAAGTCTGAAGCATCCTCATCTCTCTCTACGTCGTGGCGTCCCAACCATAGAAGTCCATGTCTTGTAGGCGAAGTCCTTAATCTCGCTCGAATCGGACAACTTCATCCATTCTCAGTCCCTCCCCGACTCGCTGTGTCTATGGCCACATAATCTACAAAGAAGCGAGCTAACTCCGTGAACCTAGCCACATACTCAATCACAATCATGGCCCCCTGCTTCAGCTCTAGGAACTCTTGAGCCTTCGCATGTCTAGAAGTGTTCGAAAAATACTTCCCCATGAACAGCTCCTGGAACTCTGCCC
The DNA here is from genome assembly GCA_016808115.1 of Tetrastigma voinierianum. Lineage (NCBI taxonomy): Eukaryota > Viridiplantae > Streptophyta > Magnoliopsida > Vitales > Vitaceae > Tetrastigma > Tetrastigma voinierianum. The sequence goes on from JAEQBH010008114.1 coordinate 65,086, forward strand.
ATGTCATTGCCTCTAGGTCCCTAGAGGTCTTCGCCCAGTTTCACCACACTTAAGCCTCGCCCTTTAGCTGGAATGAAGCTAGTCTGATCTTGGTCGTATCGGAGGTAATCTCCATAGCCTCCAATACCTTCTCAACCTGCATAAACCAATAGTCTGCCACCATCGGATCTCCTCCCTATGAATGAGGGTGATTAGTTCCAACATCCGAGGTTACCTGACCCTCCCTCGCTACCGCGCACTAGGCCTCGCAATGTCAAGAACATGAATCCCACACCTCGCAGAAAGGCCTCGCCGTCACATCGGGTGGTGTTCGCTAGCATCTCGTGGACGACCTCTACGTTCTCTCTCGCGACTAGCCATCTACACATATCAAATGACAAGTTAAGTTTTTATGCAGCATCTCTAAGGTGTAAACACATCCCCAAGACACTATTCACATACCGAAAAATTTCTATACGCAATGTCAATGCATTTATAGGTAATGCAAGACAATAATTTCATATATTAAATCATACGCAACAAAAAAAAAATTATTTTATTTCATCTTATTTTATTTTTTTATTTTTTTTATTTTTTAATTTTAAAACCTCGAATAAAGGTTTATGAACAAGGACCATGAACAAAGGTCCATGAATAGTGATCCAAAATGCTGGACTCAAACAAGCAGCATTGAGTCAGAACCGGTCGAGTGCACAAGGTGTGCCACCCAAAGGACCCAAGTCATAGACGACGTTATGCTGACTGTGGCCTAAGCCAGAGAACACGCCTAAGAAGCTGTTAGGCTGTCGCAGTCAGATCGCAACGCGCTCGGTCGTGTCGTATCCCTCCGTGCCCGTATCGCAGCGTGACCTCGCCCGTCGCCACGCCCACGCCACAGACCGGCGCGCCCCGCTCAGCTTCTCCGGCATGTCGCTACATAAAGAATCATACACGATACAACTTCATGTCGCATACCAAGGCTACGGTGTCAACGCTCCCGCGCCATATCGCAGGCGCTCAAGGTCAGATACGCTCGCGCGTCGTGGTCGCGATTCACTGTGCCGGCTTCCTCCCGCCACGATACCAACGATTGTATCGCGGACACAATCCTAACGACTCAGCGCCTCGCACGCCGCATCGCAGCTCGCCTCGCCAGCAGTGCCGCGGTCGCAGGCCTTTCGTCGTATCGCAGGTCAGGTCGCAACCATGCTATGTGCTCCGCTTCCACGGGCCGTATCATTCCCGCGCTACGCTTCAGCTGCTCCCAGGTCACGATACAAGTTGTCAGATCGTGACTCGGGCAAGACAAAAATCGCGCAGCTCACCAAATTCTCCCTCTCGCGCAAATTTTTTTCCATTCATTTTTTTCCTTTGTTCCATCTATTAAGATCACAAAAAAAAAAAAATATATATATATATATATATATATATATATATATATATATATATATATATATATATATATATATATATATATATATATTTTTTTTTTTTTTTCATATCTTCGTGATAAATCCAAATAAAATTTATTATACCTTATTTATTTATTTTTTTCTTATTTACACAATCAGAAACTTTAGAAAAATTTTCTCCTCAACACATTTTTTTTTCATTTAATTCTGGATTAATTTGCCAAAAATTTCTCAACCTCCTAAGGTTTTTATTTTCTCAACCCTAGTGTTCAACATCTTTCCTATGTGCTATTTACCAAGCACACAATTTCACACAACATACAACACACAATCAAGCAACAATCATCAAAATGCACAAAGGATGCATGATCTAACCTGTTTCCCATCAAGTCCTAGGTACTCGTATACCTAACTTATTGATGATGTGTTCATACTCTAGTATCCGACATTAAGTCTGTAATGATAAACTAGGCTCTGATAATGTGTTTCTATTTCCAAATCTTAAACTCATGATAAACCACGACCGCTGAATAATTCGTGTCTCATGTCATCACGAGACCCATACACGAGTAAATCGCCACATCGCCTGCTATATCCATACTTTACTAAAATAGAGAACCAAAACCACCATATTGCTATTAACAAGAATTAATACATCACTTTAATACAAACATATATTAAAATTTAAAATTTAATACATGTTATACAAAAGCTGATCTACCAAAGCCACATGCTCCGCTTCAAAGGCGGCCTCACTGCCGCTGTCCTCCGAACACTCCTTGTACCTGAAATAATGATCCTTCGACAGTGTGAGCAATGCCCAATAGTGACAATCTCCACATAGTTGTGTGACGCCTTAAACCCGGAACTGCTGACTACCCACAACCTCGGAATACTGCGAGTGCCTGCAACCCACATGATTCACAAAACTCCACAGAGCCTCTGCACTGAAACACCCAAAGTACATAACTTGGTCCTAAACAACATCATAAGACATATACATGAGCAAACGGCCACTTTGGGCCCATACAAATAATATTAGTCATCAATATACATCAACTATATACCATACCAAGAGTTAATAATTCACTCTTATTTCAAACATATATTAAAATCTCTAGAATTCTAATACATATCATACATCATAAAATCATCAGCCACAACCCAAGCTTCCAAAATCGTCTCTAGATATTTCATCCCTCGTAGCTCCCGCACTGGGAACACAGAGCCCCCGGTACACTGGGCAATGTGGTGAGCTTTATCACCCAAGAGTGGAATCACCCTAAATGGGTTACTCCCACCTGGGCGCATACGCAATGATCCTATGTAAACACACACTCAAGAAATGCGCCGATCCTACTTGAATGTATACATGACCAATCCATGTCCCGAGTCCTCACTTGATTCTCACACCTGCCTAAGCTACAAAGTGAGAAAAACATCATTTTCAAAAACAAAACTTGTTGTTTTCGACAATACACTACCGAAGTTTGCAAAAATTATGGGACTACTCCGAGGCTAATGTGTCGAGAACCTTCCAAAACAATACATGGGCCTCCGACGAAATCAGACCATCTCCCAACACCATTCTACGAAAAATCATCCTGTGAAATTCCTTTCGCAATCATGTTCATTTTTATTTCAATCGTTCATGTCATGCACAACACCTAATTTCTAGGCTACCCCGGTGCATATGAAATGCATTATGTCATTTCAACACAATTTATACAACATGCTAATAGTAAGCAAACATGTATATATATTAACATAATTAAAGCATGATAAAAACATGTTATGCACATTCACCATCAATACACCAAAAAATTAGTCTACATGGGCTAATTAACAAATACGAGCACTGATTTGAATTACTCAATCAAACACATTTTCTCACAAAAATATTTTTAGAACACTATTCATGTGAACAAAGGAAACCCTGGGTTACCGCTCATCGCCACTCTCTCAACATCTGCTCCATCTGTGAACCCGAACCATGGTCATTTCCGGTCTCACATCAAAACATGATTTAATGCATAACCATACCATTAATTGCCCAACAGCCCGTGACCTGTCTCAACCACAAACCCAGCCTCATAGATTTCACACTGGTCCCAAGTTTTTTTGGATCTAATCAAACGCCTGCTCATGGCCCCCTCAAACCAACCTAACATCACAAAACACTTAAACAAAGGTAACTCTCGCATAGGATAAAACCTCTACCTCACGGAGTTTGTCGAAACCCAAGCAGGTGATTCACGTGCTGCCTCACAAGGTGAGGAACCACTTTCCTCTGTCTGGCGAATCCGACCTGGTCCGATCGCCGGATCTTAGAGAGAAGTCACACTTCTCACCAAAGCCCAAAAACCTAAGCTGCACTGTGCCTTTCACGGTTTTCAAATCTTAAGTATGAGATACAACCATTTCATTGGCCTTATTATTTAAAATTTCCAAAACGACGCCTATGCCCTCTTTCCACTATTTTGACACTCACACTATCTCTACCGTCCATTTCCATCATTTCTTCCAGCAACATGTGTCACATATGACATGTTATATGTGACTTTGAATCACATAAATGATCGCTTTATATAAATCTGATACTCTAGCTTCGGGCTCGAACGGCAAATTCGACTGTCTCGGGACTGATCACTCGACGTGTTAGCTAGATTTCAAGCGAGATCTATTCCAACAAGGAACTGCTTTGGTTCATCTAAGATCTAGAAATTTTTTGATTTTTACCGAAATTAATGATTTTACCCTTTTTTTCATAAATCGAACTTTCTAGCCTAATATGCGACTCCCAACTATGCACGTAATGGAACCCACACACCGCGCCATGATCCTACTAATGTCTACATGCTCAATCCATGGTCTGGTCCTCACCGACTTCACACATGCCTAAGCCAAATGTGAGAGTAGCGCTTTCAAAACAAAGATTCTTCGTTTGAAAACTTACTATCGAAGTTTCGTAAAATTTATTTGACAACTCTCCGAGGTGAATTGTCGGGTACCCTCCAAATAAATGCAATCGCCCAGATAACCTGATTAATCCTCAGCTGTGCAATTTTAAAAATCTTCCTTTGAAATTCCTTTTCACAACCATTTTTATCTTTTTTTTCTATTTTTTACGCACTCAACACTCTAATACTGTGGTGCCCTTACATAGAATAAAATATACCATTTCCAAACAATTCATGCCAATATATCAATTATGAATATATTAACAAAATTTAACTCACATGCATCATGTTATTTAATCCATGACAATAACATCAAAATTAGCTCACATGGGCTAATAACAATTCAAGTAACTACTGAATCACCCCAAACAACACAAAAATTGCACACACAACCTGACACTGAACGAAGAGAACTTAGGCTCCAGACTGCTCACGACCACAATAAAGATTTTCCACTGGCCCAAATATTTTAGATCTGTTCACAACTATCCAAGCCTCAACAAATCTCCATCCATTGAAATGGCTCTGTCAAAAAATAAACTACAGGAGAAGATCCTCACCCTCGAGTTGGGTTCAAACCCCACAACCCTGTCCACGCCAAGAGCCCTCGTGAACGCATCAACTTTGTTTCTCGTCCGACGATAACCGACTTCATCCGAAAGCCGAAAATCTGTATAGAAGTCACACTTTCTCTCTCTCTAAATCCGCCCCCCACCATTCCAGCCGCAAGTGGTAAGAAGATGGTCATTTTTGTCTTTATTTTTATATTTTCACTTAATTCCCTATGTGTCATTTAGTTTACATTTTAAAAGCTTTTTGACATATGTCTTAATCTAAGTCATTTATCTCTATCCTCTTCTCACGACCATGCGCATCATGTATTCATAATATACAGAAGAGGAATTTCATACATCACATGCTCTTACAAATCACATACTGAGACCTCGATACCCGCATCTCGAAAAATGTGAAATTCGACTGTTCGAATTCGACGAAATTGGAAGATAGTAGCTTAGATTTTCATGGTGCACGATTTAATCGCTAAACTGTTTGGCCATCCGATATCTAGAAAATTTTTGGATTTCGATCGAAATTATCATTTTACCATTTTCAGAAAATTAGAATTTTCTCAGATTTTACAAAGTCGACATCGGGTCTACCCAAATTTGACTTGGTTTTTCCGAGCAAAAAATATAGCAGCTCGGTCTAGCCCTAAATGCGGGTAGGTCGGGCCAACTTACCTTAAAAAGCAAAAAAAAACTAGTGGGTGGGCCGGGTCATATTAGGCTAAGCCGAAATCAAGCTGGGTCAAATTTGGCTTGATTTTTTAGGCTAAATTTGGCTCGATTTTTTAGGCTAAATGATCTAAGCATTGAAGCTTCCTTTGGGCCCAACCTTAACGAACATGGATCATTTGATTCTTGAAGTGTAAACATACATCATCATCCATTTCTAAACTTTACTCTCTTGTCAAAGTCTCAAAGATACACAAACTGGGTACTGTTAATTAAGAATTAATTATTATTAAAATCTGATTTCTTAATGAGTGTATGTTGCGCGGATTAGTCAGTCTAATTACACTTAGCTGGATAAATGGTATATTTGTAAATTTTATCAAACATTTAATATTATTTTTATCAAGAATTCTAAAGAATTTGAGTCATTTTTTGGGAATTAGTTTTATTTTTATTTTTAAATCTGGAAGGGTAACTCATTGGTTAGATTCACTTATTGGAGTTCCCTTGGGAATTGGGATCATTGGAGATTCAGTGGGTCTTTAACTTCAGACCCCATGGGATTAGTTGCTCATTATAATTTATATATTTTGTTATTATTATTGAATAACTCCGGACCAGTGTAGTGTGTCAACATCTTGTATGGATGAGTACAAAAGTGAAGACATCTTGGATTTTGGGAGAGTTCCTAAAACCCCTTCCCAAGAAACTTTTTCACAAGTCAAAGTTTTTTTTTTTAAGACATTTAAAAGCTAATTATCACAATGTTTCCAAATAAGCTAATTATTGCTTTTCAAAAAAAAAAAAGCTAATTATTATTATTCCCTTTAACAGGGGCAAAAGGCCCGTAGAAAGCAAAGAATAGATGGATTAAAATTGTGAAAATTTTAATTAAAAGGCTCTTATGGAATACAAATTTTCACAGTGGCTGAAAATGTTAGATTAACAAATTTAGAGTTATTTTATATTTTTTAAATCCAAATATTTACAATTATATGTATTTTTATCTACTTATTTAAGAAGTATATAACATTCGGGTCAAAAAAACAATTAATCAAAAATTTATAAATCTAACTATTTTCATATTTTTTTCTTAAAAAATAATTTATTATTGATAAAAATACCCTTTATCATTTAGGTATTTATATGTGTCTTATAACATAAATTATGATTTTTACAATAAAATAACGAGGGTATTAATTAAAATGTTGTCAAACAAGTCTCAATTTCTTATAGTCATAGCACCAATAGAACAAAAAACCTTATTGATATATAGGCCAGTTTGATTCCTGTTTAAACTGTAATCATTATCTGAATTTGGTATTTTATGTGTTCATGTTTTTTCATAACATAAAAAACTAGGAACCCAACACCGTGTTCCTTGTGTTTTCCTTGTTTTTCAAAACAAATAATAGTTTTTAAAAACTACAAACAAACATGCCCATAGTATCAATCCTAAGGTTATTAAATCCTTAAATATATCTCTACCCCACAATTTCAAACTGTATTACATTAAATATGTATTATTTTATCTAATTATGTAACATGCATCCAAATAATATTGCAACTTAAAAGCATGATAAGAGAAGAAGAAATTGTGAATTTATTGATAAGATTACTATCCAAGAACTTGAACTCTTTTTTATGTTATGCTTCTACTTGCATCTCCAAGCTTCAAGAGGAGGTGATATATCTCTATAAAGAAAAGAGACAAATGGCATATACTAATGTTACTATATGTGATATAACTAATGTTATAAAAATTGGATCTGAACGATCGATTAGGCCATGAACCGACATCAAAATCGGTATGATTAAAAGGTTAAAACCGTTTTCTTTGAATCAGTCAAACTGATTAAATCTATTTATAATTATTTTTATTTTTAATAATATATTAATTACGTATTTATGACATCACATGTTCAACCACGATTCGACTGTCGGTTCAACCAATGAACTGTGAACCGGTAACTTTTCTAGTTCAGCCATCAATTCAGTTTTTAAAACATTAAATATAACAATGAAAAGTCAATTTGACTAAATACGCATCGATCGCCTATGATTCAATAATTCGAGCTACCTTAATAGACATGCTTCATTCATTGCTATTCACTATTCAAGATAAGGAGATAAATCCCCTAAAAAAAGACGACAATGAAGCAAGTAAGATATAACGATGCAAGCCATTTTAACTAAACAAAGATCCATTACACTCTGCTTCTTTATGCATCTCTATGTTTGCCCACACTCCACGAGTATTAGATATATCCCCTAAAGAAAAAAAGGAAAATTAAGCATTTAGGAATACTGCTACATGTGATGTTAAAAATGAACGTTGATTTGCATCTGCATAGTTATCTACTATTTGAGAGGAGGAGATATATCCCCAGAAAAATAGGACAATGAAGCATGTAGGAATGTTGCTATAAGTGATATAACAATGCAAGACAGTTTAACTAAACAGAGATCCATTACACTCCGATTCAAATGTAATGGATGTGCCAAAATAAATCAAATGTAACGTACCAAACTAAATTACTAAATTCAATTGCTTCCACACATGGTAGCCCAATGTAAATTAGGCACGACCCCGTGTGGGCTTGACCAAGTCGGGCCGTCCGGATTGACAATTATAAATTTGTGCTTAGAGCTGACAATTTGAATCCAACCTGCTAGGTTAGCTTCACCATTCCGAAATTACGGCTGAGGTGGGCTAACAAAATGGTAGCCCGATTAAAAATTAAGCCTCACCACAACTCCACCTTGCCCTAGAGTTGATGTGGGCCCAACACGCCATGGTCGGGCCAGAAGGTTTCATTATGGGCTTCATTAATCGGAATTAAAACCTAATTAAGATTGGTCCAATTAAGTGAGGTTACTGGCTTCTTAATAAATCATACGGGTCGTCGGTGTGTGGGTCGAGTTCTACTCGCCCGCTATGAGAGGGCCCGTGGTTTAAACTCATTTTATGAAAGCTCGTCCCTCCCAAACCCTAAGGATACATTTTCTATCACATACGCTATTTCTCTCACGGTTTTCTCTCGAAAAGTGGATCGCACTCATGTGCCGCTTCAAAGGGTCGCTTGGGAGAAGATCTTGAGATTCGAGATCTACTTCTTCGCGTAGCCTTTTCATCATTCCGTGATCAACAACAAAGAAAGAGACACATGGATTCCAAAGGTATGTAATTTACAAAGGTTTTTCTCCCATTAAATGATGTTTGTGTTCTTCCATGGTGATTTAGGGTTGAAAGAGAAATTATCCTGCGCTTGGCACGAGCTAACCATGGATTAGAACTCAAACATACTCTGATTGGAGAAATTTTTTTGGTTTTATGAAAAATCTGGACATTCATCCAATTTCGATTTTTTCTATACATCCAAAATTAAATATTTTTACATGTTTGGAATCTTCACGACGAGACGATCATTAACGTGTGGGTGGCACGTCAGCCGGAAACCGGGCCAAGACGCTCTCACGCTCGCCGCCACCACGCTGGCGCAGAAGACGACGGCGGCAAAGACACGCCGGGATCGAATCCAACGGTCGCCGACGCCATCATGACGCCGCGATGACCTGCCAAGAATCGACTCGGCTAAACCGATCCGCCTAACCGCCGTTGACCCGGTCCAGCGGTGGATGTCGATGTGGCGATGACGTGGTCGATGACGCCACCATGACGTGGCGATGACGCCACTAATTCAACCCGTGACCTAATCTCGATCGACCCGGATACCGACCCGACCCGGTCAACGGTCAAACCCGACCCGGTCAACGGTCAACCGGGTCAACGGTCAAACCCCGACCCGGCTGATCCGGCCAACCGTCAACTGGCCAAACCCGACCGGCCAACATGTTCTGCACTCGGCACGCGCCGCCATCGCCGCCACACGCCGAACTTTTCCGCGGCGCTGCAGGGCGTTGCGGAGGGTATTTTTAGCAATCTTGATACCTACTGTATCTCGTATCAAATTCTCTACAATTTCCTCGTAAGTATTGACTTAGCATGTTTGAAGCTTTTACGATATAAAATACAGATAGAACCCTTATGTAAGCCTGGGCTATTAGGTATTTTCACGCATTCTCGTATTTCCGTGGTTTCTAAATACATATGGGTAAATTAACATGAATACCACGCATAATACTGTGGCAAGTTCTAAAATTAATTGACTATTAATGAACTGGAACAATATAGAATGTACAACATATATATATTGAATGTGATACAAGTTTATATCCTAGTATGAGTGATCTTTTAAGAATTTAATTAATGGTGGACTCACAAAAGTGGCACAATTTGATCGGGTTTGATAGGGACAACCCCGCCATATTGTGCGGATGTCTCCTGTTTTAATGCATGGTCATACTCCCAAAGTTGAGGTGATCTTGTGTTAGTTCGATGATACATGACATGCAATGAGAAATGACTGATCTTAGTGGTTCATACACCCAAAGGTGGTGATTTCACGAAGGATTAGAATATGTTCTTATGGTCGTTGTCATGTGGAGAATGTACAACTGCATGTCATATTTTCTGCCCAAAGGTGATTATGTGATGATGTATGTAATTCTCTATGAGTATTCACATGATGCTGATTGTATTGTTATGTTTTATTTTTCAATCAATTTTTCAGGAGCGGTAATCTATCAATCGAGATTTAATGGATTGAATTTCAAGAAATGGAAAGAGGATTTTCACCGGAATGGAGTCGGGTGGATGTTCACATGGCGCTAGCAATGACAGTTTCAGATATCACAACCTCTTAGTAATCGAATTTGAGAAACGGACTATGTCAGTCCTCAAGGAGCAGCGAGATTTGTCGTGACAATGAAGAATCCATACAAGAACACTTGAAAGTGGTTCGCGTAGACCGTAATTGGCATGAGATTTATGCAGCCATAGAGGCTAGAAATCGAAGCCATCCAATGCCGAGGTTGCAAACACTTCTTCAAAAGCCTTCAACATGAAGTATGATGGTACAAATTAAGCTGTAGATTACTATGTCCTCAGATGGCAGACCAAAGGCGAAGCTCCAAGCTCTTAATCGTTACCATTCCTGATGCTTGCATTGTGCATCAAGCCCTGAACACCCTTCCACCTGATTTTGGGATTATAAAGACAAACATACAATTCCCAAGATGAAACTTGGTCAGTAAATGACTTGATAGCAAGGGTGGTGGCAGAGGAAGAGAAGCTTAAGAAGGATAAAGAGCATATGGCCTTATATGCTGCAAGTCCCCATAAGAGGAAGAATAAGAAGTTCAAAAGTCGAACTCATAAAGGTGCTCATGAAACTACCGGTCAACCTTGACAATATAGGTCCAAAGAAGACATCTGAAAAAGGATGGTGATTCACGCTTCTTTGCAAGAAGCAAAGGTCACATGAACAAGCACTCAGACAAAATTTAAAGCTCGATGTCCAAGCGTGGGCTTACAGTAATGGATTCTTAATACTTGTTTGTGAATCCAACCTATCCTAAGCACCATCCAGCTTCTTGGTGGTTTGATAGTGGAGCAACCAATCATGTTGCATTTACCATACGGATTCATAAACCGGAGGAAGCCAAACAAGGATGAACTAAAGCTCACCGTGGGAAATAATCCAGAAGGTCAAGTCATGTTCTCGTGGAGATGTAATCTTAGTTGAGATTCCGGTTTGCCGATGTTGAAAGATACATTTTATGCACTCTTCTTTAGAAGGAATTTAGTTTCAAAGATGTTTGGACCATATGATTATTCTTTGAAATTAAGAGCAATATTATTTCAATACTTTAATTCAAATAAGGTCGGGTAATTGGCTATGTCCAACGGATTATATAGATTAAGTTTATCTCCTACAACATATACGTACTATACAATTAAAGCGTTGCTTTCAGTATACCATTACTCAGGCTAGACAGTCTTATGCATTATGGCATAAACGACTTGGCCATATCTCTAAGGATAGAGTAGAAAGGCTAATAAAGACTAATATCCTGTCTGCTCTTAAAAATGACTTAGAGATATGCGTAGACTGTTGTAGGGGTAAAATGACCAAGATAAGAAAGAAAACTGCAGTCCGTAGTTCTGACTTGTTGGAAGTCATTCACACCGATATAAGTGGACCTTATGTGGCAACCTTGTGTAGAAATTTTTATTTCATCACATTTATCGATGACTATTCTCGATATGGTTATTTGTACTGATTAAAGAAAAGTTTGAGCTCCTCTTGACAAGTTCAAGATTTTCGACTCAAGCCAGAGAAACGCTTGGGAAAAGTCATAAAGGTTGTTAGATCCGACCGAGGTGGAGAGTATTATGGCAACATGGCGATGCCGGATTAGCCTTAAAGGCCATTCGCTAAATACTTAGAGGGACTTCGGATGTGGCACAAACTTTACTATGCCCGGGAGTCCCTGAGAAATGGTATACCAAAGGCGAATCGCATTCTTAGCGGAAATGGTAAGGAGTAAGGATTAGTAGGACAAATTTACCCGGCTTATGGTGAAGCTTTGAAAACAAATTTTGTACATTTTGAATCGTACTACGAAATGCTCCATTGACTCCTTTCGAAGTTACGACCCAAGAAGCTCTTAGCTTAAACCATCTTAAGGTTTGGGGATGTCCCCGCAGAAGTGTGTTATATAATCCAACATTAAGTAAGTTGACCTCTGTAACCACTAGGTGTTATTTTGTATCTTACCCTAACATTCAAAAGGGATATCTGCCTCTATAATCCCAATGGAGGCACAAGAATTGTGGAACTCACAGGCGCCTAAGTTGAGTTTGATGTGGCCGAAGAAAGTAGGTCGCCAAGGTAATTATCGAGGGGATGATAGGTACTGTGAGTAATGTGGTATCTGTATCTCCTCCCATACAAATAATTGTGGAAACTCCCACATACCATATTGAACCTGTTGAGACTAGGGATCCTGTTGATGAGACAGCTCCTAATGAAGTTCATCAAGGCTCTCAGGTGCAGAATGTGGCTATTACTACCCGCAAGAGAAGGGAGATCCATTCTGGGTGGAGAGACGATCACTATACCACCGACTATTTAGTCTATATAGGAGAGCAAGACTAATGAGCACGTTCTGTGGATCGACCAATAACTTATGAGGAAGTCAAGCTTTTGTCCTCATTTAACTCGTGGTTAGATGCAATGAAAGATGAATTCAATCTATGAGGCATAATGGGTTAGAACTTATTGAATTACACGAGGTCACCCAGACCCATTGGTACGCAAATGGGTGTATAAGACTAAAAGGGACTCTAAAGGAAAGATTGAAGTTTAAAGCGGTGGTAGCGAAAGGTTTCACTTTCGGAAAGAAGGAGTAGACTATGAAGCGACTTTTCTCAGTCTCTTCTAAGATTCTTTGAATTGATCATGGCGTAGTTGCTCATTTTGATATGGAGTTACACGGATGGATGCTAAAGCGCATTTCTCAATGGAGACCTTAATGAAGAAGTCTATATGATGCAACGAAGGTTTGTAATAAATGATTGAGTAAGAAACTTGTATGTAAGTGAAAAAGGGTCCTTTATGGTCAATAAGCTTCTAGACAATGGTACTTGAAGTTTCATGAGTATTTATTTGCTTCATATGGTTTTGTTAGGAACAAAGTAGATCAATGTATATCTTGCAAAGATCGGTGGGAGGAAATTCATTTTCCTAATACTCTATGTTGATGATATTACGCTGCGGCGGTGACGCGATGCTGCATGAGACAAAGCGGATGTTGTCAAACAACTTTGATATGAAGGACCTTGGTGAGGCGTCTTTTGTCCTAGGCATTGAGATTCATAGGGATCGTTCTTGCAGACTATTGGGTTTATCTCAGAGGGCGTATGTTGATCGTGTTTTGAGAGAGGGTGACATGCGACTATGTAAGCACGGGGAATTGCTCTGTACGTAAGGTGATAAGTTGGAGTCTATCACAATGTCCTCATTGAGATATAGAAAACCCCGAATGAAGAATATACCTTATGCTAGTGCGCACCCAGGGTATTATGTATGCTCAAGTATGCACTAGGCATTACCTTTACAGGGACTTCTAGAGCGGATATCGAATTCAGGCCAGGGACATGATCATTGGGTTCTTTTGAAGGTGTAAGTCTTAAAGAGGACAAAAGACTATATGTTGAGTTTACAAACATGTTCGGGACCTACAGGCTAGTTTGGGTATTCAGTTCGGACTCTTTGTTTGTCGAAGGATGAAAAAGAAGTCAACAAGCTGGTTATATCTTTAAGAAGTTTAGCGGGAGGTGCGATATCATGGAAAGTGAAAGCAGAAATTAATTTGCGTCTCTCTTACAAGTCTGTGAGGTTGTAGCATGCTTTTCAGCAACCTCTCGAAGCAATTTGGCTCGAAGCACAATTAAGGAGTTAGCGAGTGTTTGATTTTGTGGACTAGGCCTCTGATTCTTTGACTATGAATGTTAACTTCTACTTGATGTTGTTTATTAACAACAATAGTGCGAGAGTCCCCAAACACATGGTCAATGCGACCATAAGGGAAAAAGTTCCAAAGCGGTGGCGTTGCGATTGGAACACATATCCCAGCGGATGATATGATTGCGAATCCGCTGGCAAAGGCGCCCGTACTTGTGTATTTGACGACATGTCGTGCATGAGCTTAGGAGTATCATGGAATCTGTGAATTGAGTGGGATATTAAGTTTTAAGTTGCTCTAATAAAGGTTGAATTCAATTTCATTACATTTTTTGTAATAATTGAATATGTATCAACTCTTTTACATTACGATAAAGGTATTTGTGAATGTAGGTTTATCGAGAGTTAATTACATATAAGCATTGAAAATATCAAGGCATTGTGTAAACCTTGAATAAAAGTATATAGGGCGTGCGCATTAGCTTATTATATTTTATTCTGCGTTAAGTAAAGTTACCTATCAGGTAACATATATATACAGGTCGTTGGAACCATAATGAATCTTCTCACGGTGACACACTAAGTTTGTGACACTTAAGGAGGAGAGAATATGGACCAACAAAATGGATTAACACATGGCAGGAAATTACTATCACTCATTATGAGGTATTGTCCATTTAAACACACTACCATATTGAATCCATATCGGTAAAGTTTGGCGGCTGTGGCGGAAGGGTTGCGTGAGTACATGCAATTACGTCGTGATTCGGTGTTCGAGACTTTCATGGGATCGGATTATTTATTAAAGAATAAATCTAGACCCATATAAAGGTGCGCACAGAGTTTGTTTGATTAATATCGAGTGGGAGAATGTAAGGGTTTTCATTAAGTGGGCTACATTGAGTTGGAATTAAAACTGAATTAAGATTGGTCTAATTAAGTGAGATTATTGGGCTTCTTAATAAATCGTATGGGAATTTGGGTGGTGTGGTAGGGGTGAGTTCGGCCGGCAGTTATGAGAGGGCAGAGTGGTCGGAGGCTACATTTAAGGGAGCTCGAGTCCCTCCCAAACCCTAAGGATACATTTTTCTATCACTGTTGCTACCCTCATACGGTTTCTGCGGAAAAGTGATCGTGATCTCGTAAAGCGTGGGTTTAAGAGATTCGTTTGGGAGAGATCTTGAATCTTGAGATCGAGTTCTCTTTCACTTGACTCTTCATGGGTTGCGCATCAACAAAGAAAGACACATAGTTCAGGTATGTAATTCTGGTGTTTTTATAAGATTAAATGATGTTTGTGTTAACTCCGTGGTGATACAGGTTATTAGAAATTAAAACATCCTACATATGGGCTGAATTGATGGCGTCGTTCTTTTCGTTTCTCTCATCTTTCTTCTTGTAGCTTTATTTTGCCAATCGATGATAAGCGATTTTTTTGCCGAATTATTGAGCCGTCAGCCGATATGAATATTTTTCTTTCATTTTATTGTTTAATAAAGTGGTTCTTCCACAAATATTTAGGTTTTTTTTTGTCGTTTTATCGACGTTTGATTTGTCGTCGTTTTGTCGACGTGACATTATTTATCTTCTTGTTGCGGTGTTTTATCTGTGTAAGGGGCGATTCAGATAGGTAAGATATATTTGATTAGTTGAAAGTATCAAATTATAGTTGTCAGAATATTGAATAACTGAAGTTGCATATATTATAGTCACTATTTTATCAAATTTGTAGGTTTTATATCGATTTATTATATTATTGAATCAATAATATTATTTTCCTTTAAAAAAAAGAAAACTAGGCAATGAAATATTGCTTGGTTCCATATTTTTGTAGTTTAAATGTAGAATTGTGATTACTTTTAAAAATGTTGTTTGATAAGCCATTTTTAATTATTTTTTTAGTTTTTTTTCATCTATTGACTTTGCATTTTAAATTGTAATACCAAGTTCTTGATTCGAACTAAATTATCCCATATGTCCATTCCATTTATTTACCACTTGATTAGAATTGTAATGCTTTGTATATTTGGTTTTGAATTTTTTAAAATAGAATTGTGATTGCTTTTAAAAATGTTGTTTAATAAGATTTTTCTTCTTCAATAAACACTTTAATTACAATATAGTAAATTATCCATAATAGAATTTGAACCTTATTATGTCATGCATATTTAAAAGAAAGCTCTACCATATAAATATTTTTTTAACTATAAAAGTTAAAAAATAAAATTTCAACAATTGGAACTTGATGTTTTTTAATCAATAAAGTTAAAAGCTAATAATATTTGCAAGTTTTAAAGGCAAAGAGAGATTTGCATATTAAAATTTTTCTGGAAAACTATTATAAAAATTGTTATATGATATTTTTTAGAATAAAATTTTATTAAATTTGAAATATTTCAATTTTATGCTGTTTAAAACAAATTTTATTTAAATTATTTTTCATATTTGTTCCCCATTTTTTGAATTATTTGTTAAAAAATAAAATGAAAACAACTATATATAATATGTTATAAAAAAAAGCTTTAAAACATTTAATAGAAAACTGTTATTTTATCTATTAAAAAAAATAGTTATTTTATTTACTCACATGAACTGACATGATAACAAAATGTTTCTTTTTTTATTTACCCCTTTCTTTCCCTCTCTCCGTCTTTATTCTAACACAGAAGCAAAGCAACACAGAGTCATCATCAGCAGAAACCATAGAGTCAAAGCCCCCAAAATCCTCAGACCCATTTCTCTCTCTAGAAGAAAAAACTCATATTTCTCTCTATCTAGAGTTTGTGTACGTGTGTGGGTTTTGATTCAATATCAAAAAATCAGAGTATGAACATTTCTCTACTAATCTGGGATTGTTTCCTGTTTGTCACTTTTTATTTGGAAATTTCCACTTTAAGCCTAGTTTCAGTTCGTCTTCCAGGAGGCTTTCTGTTTGGAATCGAAAAATCAGGGTCCTTTAAAAACCCTAGTTTCGTGTTAGATTCTGGCGATTTGATGTGCGGGTGTGGGCTTGGGTTTGGGGGTTTTTTCTGGATGTTTGGGCTTTCTGTTCTTGGTTTTGAAGTGATTTGAGCTGGTTGGCTGGTTAAAGAAATTGGAAAATCGAGTATTTTATCATTGGTTTTGATTTGCTGCATAAATGCCACTGGATTGAGTCTCTGGTTATGAGTTCATTTTTGTATGTTGGAAAAGTCAAATTCAGTAACAGCAGAAGGTTGGAGCGTTTTTCTTTTGGGTTTGAAAATTTTCTTTTGTTTTCTTGCTATGTCTACATTTCATTACGTTGTTGGATGAGAAAGTGTTGAATCTTCTAGTTTTCTGCTTTGATTGTTCTTATTTTAAAGCATTTTTATATTTTCTCACTTTGCTGTTCTTATTCGACATGTGAGTTGATATTTATTTATTTATTTTATTTTTAGATCTCAGACTTGGGCCACTGATTTTCCGCCCCCAAACTCCAACTTGCCTAGAGACTGCCCCAGGACCAGGAGTACGTTCGAAAAGCATGGACCCTGGGGAGACTTGTGGGACTTGAGGTAAAATTTTGGAATAAACCATTTCTGCATTGCTTTTTATTTTTCTTTTTAATTGGTGACCCAGACCACCTATTACCGGTGGATCACATTATTTTTCTGAAAAGTTAGTTGGCATCTTTGTTTCATTCATTTCCGCCATATAAGTTTATCCAATAAACCTGCACTTTTATTTTGTAAACATGTGCTGCTTTGAGCTGCTGCTCAATTGGGCATTGCTCCAACCATAGTTTGATGTCCTTAGGTTTTCATTCATGTGATCTTCATAGTTCCTTCTAAAATAGTGAAGAAACTTTATCGTCAGCCCACTTTCTCCATTCTTTGGCTAGCGGATGTTGTAGTATGATCCATTTCAGATGCCAATGTGTTGTAGAATTCTTGTGAGAGCAATTCCGAACGGCGACAGTGAGACACTTTGCATCTTATATCAGCAAACAAAAGAGAAGCTTAGTGCAATTTCAACTTATGGGTTCTTGAAAAAGACCGAAATCTGACTGACATCCACTGTCATGGTGCCATGATTTCCTCGTCATTAACCTGGTATTTCAAGTGTTCAAAATTGTGCATTGAGATCATGCATATCTTGAGAATTTTCCTTTTAACATGGTCGGGCATTTAGTGTTCACACACGTTTCAATAATCCTTTGCTTATTCTTGATAGGAACATGCCAACATTTATTCCCGCGTTCCAGGTTGGCTCTGTGACGCAGTTGCTCCTCAGTTTAACGGGCTGGGATTTGTCAGGATGTTAGAGAGGGTCTCACTCACTCAGATTCAAGCTTTCAGCAAGCCTACAGTAGTTCTAAAGTGCAAAGAGGGCGATTTCTTGCACAGATAAGCTGATTGCTATTCTGTTTATTTGTACAAGAATAGCTATTCTGTTTAATACACGTTCTGTTTGTACAAGCTGAAAAAAGAGAGGGAAAACCAAAATTCCTGGAAACATATCGATTTGATATTATCAGTTTGGAATAATGTACAAAAACCCTGAACTGAATTTTCTAGTTTGGGCATTACCTCATTGCATTAAATTAAAACATGTTGTTTGAAGTTTGATGACTTGAAGTCCTCATCTTCCACTTTCCCCCTTCTTTCCCAGGGTTTATCCCAACCTCACAAACGATTGTGTTCGTTGGCCGATCATGTTCTTCATGGTTTCAGGAAGAAAAATCTTTTTGAAGTTCTTTATCAGGAATAATGTTCCATTACTGAGGCAACTTGGTTTCATTAGTGATTGTCTTAACCTGGGTAGATGCTTCAAAAAACTCATGCTTCTTTTTTGGACTGAGGTTGGCTATTGTTAATATTGAAAGTAACATATTATGGCTACTTTGTTTTTCAGGTTCGCCCTGCCTCTGCTAGTATTTCTTCTGGCTCACTCAACAAGAGTCAGTTGTCTCGCCCTGAGCTCTGGACAAAAGATGTTATCGATTACTTGCAGGGCCTCCTGGAGGAATTTTTCTCAAGAAATAATTCTCATTCCACTCATCACATAGCAGGGATAAATCAGAACAAATTCTTTATGCTGGGTCACTACAGCAAAAGAGTGATCTCGTATCAGTGACAAGTTCTTCCAGGTGGTCATTTCCAGGTCAGTGGATTCTATCCTACTAGAGAAGATAATAGATGTGTTTCTCGTCGGTTTTCGATCGATGATGATGATGATGTCTTTTTGTTAGAACAGTGTAGAGTTTGGTGTGTTGATTGTGATGGGAATGGGAATGGGTGTTGTGTTTGTATCTAAAATGTTTGGAGTTTCTTTTCTGCTGCTTCTTTCTGTTTGATTCCATTGATTCTTGTTTTTCTGTTTTCAGGAGTGTTTTTTTTACAGATTTGGAAGTGTTGTAAGTTGTAATATAGAAATATAAAAAACAGAAACAGATAAAATAAATGAGAGTTCATGCTGGAGTGTTGTTGTATGTATTGTATTTCTTGTTTTTTTTTTTTTGTTTGTGTTCTTGGGATTTTTGAAAATCATGGAGAGTTATAAGGACTTGGTTATGGAAGGTTCCACTTTGTAGCATTTTTTATTTGTTTATTTTTATGAAAAACAAAACTTGTGAAAGAGTTATGGTAAAAAAAATTGATTTTTAAATATACAATTACTAATTGCTAATTAATCTATAAATCATTGTAAGAATATAAATGTGGCCTTAAAATCGGGTGTCTGGATTGTGGCTGTCAGCCGTGAAGAATTGTGTGTCATGCTCCTTAAGGCCGTCTAAATGCGTAAACGGCCCAATAGGGCCCACACATCCATACAACACAAATGTATTTTATCTGAGGGGAGTTTGTTTACAATTGTATTTAATTACAATTTACACAAAAACTGGATCGTCTTTCTAGAATTTACAAAATACGAGAATAAGGCCCGGCATTTCTTCGCCTCTACGATCTCGAAATGCGTCCCATCTCGGTGCACCTCCGATTACGAGAAATAAATATAGCCGCCGGCGGGGTGTGAAGCGATATCGGTAGTGGAATTTTTTCCTCGCGGGTTCACGCTGCGCGCAAGTCTTAAATGCGGTAATAGCGCTGAGCATTCAATTCACATTCCATCACGAGTCATTGTTAATATACTAAGCATGCAT
Source organism: Tetrastigma voinierianum (assembly GCA_016808115.1). Classification (NCBI taxonomy): domain Eukaryota; kingdom Viridiplantae; phylum Streptophyta; class Magnoliopsida; order Vitales; family Vitaceae; genus Tetrastigma; species Tetrastigma voinierianum. The sequence continues at coordinate 85,168 of JAEQBH010008114.1, forward strand.
ATATTAACAAAAACACTCGTATTAGATTCGCCATGATAACGCAAAATTAAGAACCAGCTTGGGCTCTATCCAATAATGACAGCCCGTCATAGGGTTGCGCTTAAAATCACAATGAACTTGTCGTTCTTTCGTATGATATGGCAGCGTCCCGCATAAGCAGCTGGCACTTAAGCGGTCAGGTGGGCTCTAGCCAAAAACTGTATAGGGATTCTTGCTCGGTGCACATCTTTGGAGGTAGAAAACACGGCCGGGTCGGTGCATAAATCGTCAGTTAAAATGGCCTTAAGCTAGAATAATCTAGTAGGAGAAAACCATACCTTAGGGTTGTCGAGCTGCTAAAGCCGGTGTGATACCGTGCGTAGCCGCTGCCAGGTGGGGGCTTGACTTTGCTTTACCTCGTCGGCAGACGGTCAGAGTATCCGAGATTCTGAAGGTAGAACCTCTCCTGCAAAATCGCTCTGTTTTTATATAACTGCAAGTTTGAGAATTAACTCTACTCTCTTATTTTCCTCTATACCCAGGATTAGTGCAGATTGAGGGTCAGAGAAAAAGAAATCGCCTGTCACGAAATTTAGTCCTTTTCGTTGGGCTGCGGGATTACACTTATCGAAACTTATCCAATCTGGCAGTTTCCATCCACCACTGGGGTGCCATTTGTCACTCATGGGCCCCCGCGGGCTCATGTGGCGACCCGTTCCCGGGACATGTGTCCGTCTTGGCGCTCGTAAAGTCGTATCGCTTGTTCCTGCGTCTTTCGAAGCGTGAAATTAGGCGTAGCCAGATTTGATGAAGTCGACATGGTAGTTGTAGCTTGCGCGATTCAACGGTGAAGTCAGTTTTGTCGTCGAGATCTGAAAAATTCAGTACGATCGAAATTATCGTTTGTCGTTTTCAGAAAATTAGATTTTATCGGGGTTTCATAATAAACCTAAAGGGCAGTTGAGTTGGTTTGGTTTTAGATCTGTTTTCTTTGATGGTCATGGTTTGAGTCACCCAAATTCGGCGACTTGTGATCGATGTTATTAGTTACATGGTTAACTATCACTCACTACTCATGTGGCTTGATCCTTTTATCCTCCTCGGTTTATGCCCAATGAACATGAGGATTAACTCCATCTTACTCAAGCAGGCAAATCTATCTTTGTTGCTTTTGTTGCCTAGATCAATAATGCATATGCCTCTATCTAGAGCTGGCAATTCGGGCGGGCTAGGCCTAAATCAGGTTGAGCCAAACTTGGCTCGATTTTTTTTTTTGTAAGCCAATAAAATAGTAGCTCGGCCTAGTCCTAATTCTAGGGATTTGAAATTGCCTTACAAAGCTAAAATTTTGAATAGGCTAGCGGGCTGAGCCAAATTTGGCCCCTTTTTTTATTGAGTTCTCATGATAATAGCCCAATGTCACCATTACATTTATTATATATTATATATATTTATAAACAATTCCTTAATTTTGCTTAGGACCTTATTATGAAAAAACCTTAATTTGGTTTGCATTTGTTTGAGATTTAACATAAATGTATTTAAATGCCCATTTGTGAAAAAAGTTTTTGGAAAAAAAAAAAACAACCAAACAAATGTTTGACAAATTCTGTAAGAAGATTGGTTATTTATTATTTTTTTATAACAATTTGAACTTGGCTTGTTGGGCTAGTCAAGCCACTCGGAATTAGGGTCGGGCTGTTACTTTATTGACCCGAAAACTCAGGTCAAATTTGGGTCCGACTCGGATTGACAACCTTAATTCTTGCAAAGAACTAACATGGTTGGTAAAATACTTTAGATTATTTAATCTCTTAGTAGTGGATAAGTGGCAACCAGGTATTCCCAGGGGATTAATGGTTATCGTTAGGTTAAACACGAAGGTCTTTAAATTAACTGAAATTTATCGAGTGAGAAGATTTTAAACATGTTTAGTAAATTAATAACAAAAAATAGTTTTTAAGAATAATAAGATGTTAGAACTTATTTTAAATGTAACTTTGAGAATCTATAGTTAAATTAAATATATCACTGTTTCAAACATGCTTGAAACATGCTTTTTATTGCATTTAATGGATGAATAATAAGGAAAAGAAAAGAAGATAAAAGAGCTTTGACATCATCATAACCGTAAAAAAGATAGAAAAAGAGGATGAGCGGAAGAAAAAGACAATCACCACTTGAAAAGGCCTTATCATCTTGTAAAATGTTATCAATTTGCACATTTTCACAACATGTTTTCATAACTTTGTTTTTGCTTTTAATGTTACCGGTCAAATAAAAATAAAAACAGTTTCAAAGTTTTTATTTTTGTTGTGCTTGATTCTCATTAAGTGTCAAGGAAATAATATTACTACTTTCTATAATGTTCGATATTTTTGTAAAAAAAAAACCTAATGAATATAAATTAATTAAATTTGTTAACGTTTATTTATTTTAAAATTATTTAATCCCTATATAATATAAATTAATAAGTAAATTATATTTAAAAATATAAATAAATCATTTATGAAGTCTAAATATTTATTTTATTTTTCTTCTAAAATAAACATGGTCTTTAGTCTTTTCCACCTTTTCATTAAAGCAATAATTCTTTTATTTCTAATTATAACTTCATTATTTAAGCCCATCAATAAATAATAATTTCTCAAAAATTTATAACGACGAAAGTTTATATTTTTTATTTTTAAAATTAGAAAGAAAAGTTTATTATAAAAGATAAAGGACATTAAAGATAGAACACATCTGATATTATGATTTTTTTCTTATTAAAATTAATTTAATATATTTTTACTTATTCATCATTTTACATAAAATAATAACTTTATTTCTCAAATAAAAAATGATTAATAAAGTACTGTAATGTATAAATTTTAATATACTTTATTTAATAAAATATAAAATAAAATAAATACACTTTTTTGTCCTTTTATTCGTTTTTTTGATGTTTATGGATGAAAAACGAAAATAATATTTTTGTCATTTAAAATTAAACATTTATTTTAAAATAATAAATAGGTACTGGAGAAAGGGCAAAATGAGTAGCTTTCAATGGGTTAATTATTATTAATAAATAGGAGTTAGGTAAGGGGTATTAATGTAAAGTGCCTTGAAATTGGTGATGCTTTTTCCATTTAGGGTCTTGATTTCTGTTATGACTTCCAGCTAATGGATATTCAATGTAGGTATTAAAATTTTCCTTTTTTTTTTGCTTTTCAATAATAATAATAATAGTAAATGATAAATAAATAAATACACCTTTAAAAATACATTTTTAAATCTATTAGTTGAGTTTTAAGCTAAAAATAAATCCTATGACAATGTAAACTAATTTTGCTCCATAATTTGACTATGTTAAAAGCATGAATTATTCTTTAAAAATAGCATAAATTAAAATAATTTCAAACATTACTTACCTTTAATACTTTTAAGAAGTAATAATAAAATTTATCCCAATTTTTTTTTGAAAAATAAATTTATTATTAAAATAATTTTTTTATTTTTATAAAAGTGTCTCTTAATGTATGATTTCAAATAAATAATAATATGTAACAAATTTTTAAAAAAATCATAATATTATACCACTTTAATTAATGTGTCTTTACAGTTTCTTCATTTTTTTTTACTTTTATTCACTTTTGTATTATTTTCATATTATTCTCTACTTCTTATAAAGATTGATTATGAATTAAAAGCATCCAATCAAATGCTGTTATTTGAGTTCAGGCATAGAGAGGCTAGTGCTTAAGTATTTGCTTTATCAGTTTTTATCAAGAATATGTATAATAGAAAACTAATAATCTACTTGTCCCACCTTCATAATGTTAGTTTTTGTTTGAATGTAATTTATAATTAACCTGACTAAAAAATAATTAATTAAATATATATTCTTTATATATTCTGTGTAGTATACTCTTAACATAAAGATTGAGACTAAATCTCGTATGGCTTTTAATCAAACTTTACTTTCGTGAGAAGCAAAGAATAGCGAAAAATAAACAAATTAAGAATTTAATAAATATATCTATATGATTAATTATATCTTGCAAACATTTTATGGAATTAACTTTGATATAATGATTAAATTCTAACATATTCTCAAGAAATAAATAAATGAAATTTGAAGGAAGAAAAAATGAACTATAAATACGTTTCCACTTTTCACATATTTTTTCCAATTGTTTGTCGAGTTCATTTTATTTATTCTAATTTCAACCTTAGTGTCCATAGTGAAGAATTTGAGAATATACAATTTAAATAATTTTTATCATATTTGTTTTGTTTGTTTTTTGTTTTTTGTTTTTTTTTTTTTCATTTTCTCCTATAAGCGATTAACAATATTATATATATATACACCTTATATATATATATATATACTCTTCTCTCATATATATATATATATATATATATATATATATATATACTCTCTCTCTCTCTTTCTCTCTCTCTCTCTCTCCTTTTTTTTTTTTTTTGGTTTTTTAAATATTTATTTAATGTTTGCCCTTGAGACCATACTCAAGTTGTAAAAGGAGGATGTGTTTACGGAAGATTCAAGATCAAATACTATAGCCAGATAAATAACAAAAAATAAAAAAATGAATTGATATTTTAGGAATTAAAATTACTAAGCAACAAATCATGGAACCAGAGAATGAATTTGTTTCTAATTTTACTTCTATTATTAATAAGTTATCTTACCAAAACTATTGTTTTGGTAAGTCTTTAAAGAGAATTAAAAAACAATTTTAAAAGTACGAAGTTAAGAAAATAGATTTTTTTAAAATCTGGATAGCTAAAAAGTAGTATCTTCTTTAATTTCATAAAGTTAAATTATTTTCACTAATTTAAAGATATTCTAACATTGTTTCCATTAATTTCTAACAAAAAACTCTTTTTCAACTTCAAAATTTTTTAAATCATTTTTAAAATTTCTAAAAAGTCAAAAAGCTTTTTTTATTTCTAAAAAATAAAAAATCTTTTATCTAACTTCAAATTTTTCAAAAATTATTTTGTTAATTTCTAAAATCAAATCTATTTTTCTTTAATTTCAAAACTAATCACTTATTGCAAAAAATTTAAATGTTTTTTATTACATTGCTAAAACCAAAGATAATTTTTAATATTTGTTCATATAAACGATCATGATATAAAATGATAAGGTGTGAGAATAAGTTTATGGGGATATCCTAAAGTTTGAATAAATAATATAATTTTATCAGTATGATATAATGTAAAACCAAATAAGTCAATACTAGGTAAATATTGATTTATTATTAATAGACTGATTTACCTTTGAAACTTTATATGATACAAAAAATTATAAAAATAAATTACATTGAAAATGAAATAACTTTTTAAATCATTAAAAATTTTAGGCATTTTGGTATCTATTCATTTTTTATAATATGTTGTGGTACTTTGTTTTTATAAATATTCGAATCGGTTTCCCTTTTTTTTTCCCGCTCCGCTACTTAGCCGAGTTTTGAACACAAATTTTATATTTTTAGTAACTTTCAAATACGTAAATTAAGATATCGTTCGATAATGATTATAGGAAATGTGTTTCATATTCAAAAGCGTTTTTTGTCAAATACTAAATATTTGACAAAATACTTAACTAATACTTTTTAAAATTCCAATCATTCTTAATATTAAGAACAAACTGCATTTTAATCAAATCACCCGATACACACTGTTATCACAGGGACTCGAACCCGAGACCCTGCACCCCTCCTCATGTCTTGTTTATTTAAATGTTGAATGTTCTACCACTTGAATTATGTATGATTGGTAATTTAAAAGCTTATCTTTAAAAAAACTTATGGGCTTTGGCGATGCAGCGTATGGAAGGCTAGCGTTTAAGTCATCACTACGTTCGGTAATCATATAAGTAGGAGGGATGTAAAGATCGTAAAAGCACCTGTAAGCATGCGTGGTGCGTTCGAGACTTGAATGGGAGATTAGTGATTAAATTAGGAGAAACTTCAATCATATCACCTACATTTTAGGTGGTAGTTAGGAAAAAAAACCTTACTCACATGAAAGTGGATTACAATTTACAGCGAAATGTTTCACTAATCACAAGATTGAGATAATTAATTAGCATTAACAAGCCTTGTGAGCATGAAAACAAAATGTTTATATTTTTTTTTTTACCCCTTTCTTTCTCTCTCCGACATTATTCTAGCACCAGAAGCAAAGCAACAGAGTCATCATGAGCAGAAACCATAGAGTCAAAAGCCCCCAAAATCCTCAAACACATATCTCTCTCTAGAAGAAAAAACTGATCATATTTCTCTCTATCTAGGGTTTATTTACTTGTGTGGGTTTTGATTGAATGGCATCGAGTATCAGGCATAGACCACCATTTCTATTTCTAATCTGGGATTGTTTCCTGTTTTGTCACTTTTTAGTTGGAAATTTCCATAAAAACCCTAGTTTCAGTTCGTCTTCCAGGAGGCTTTCTGTTTGGAATCGAAAATCGGGGTCAACTAAAAACCCTAGTTTCGTGTTAGATTCTGGCGATTTGATGTGTGGGTGTGGGTTTTTAGTGGACGTGGAATCTGGGGTTCGATTCAGTGGAATTTGGAATTCCGTGTGATTCAGTTTCTGTGTTGGGTTCATCTTCGGCCTTGGCTTTCTGTTTGGGCTTTCTGTTCTTGGTTTTGAAGTGATTTGAGCTGGTTGGTTGGTTAATAGTTTATCATTGGTTTTGATTTGCTACTTAAATGCCACTGGATTGAGTTCCTGGTTATGAGTTCATTTTATATGTTTGAAAAGTCAATTCAATAACAACAGAAGGTTAGAGCGTTTTTTCTTTTTGGTTTGAAAATTTTCTTTTGTTTTCTTGCTATGTCTGCATTTCATTACGTTGTTGGATGAAAGTGTTGAATCTTCCTAGTTTTTCTGCTTTAGATTTGTTCTTATTTTAAAGCATTTACTCCATTTCTACTTGCTGTTCTTATTCGACATCATAGTTCGTCTATTTATTTATTTATTTATTTTTTGGGTCTCAGACTTGGGCCACCTGATTTTCACCCCCAAACTCCAACTTGCCCTGAGGAGACTCTTACCCAGGAGCATGGATACAGGGAGACTGTTGTGGGACTTGAGGTAAAATTTTGGAATAAACCATTTCTGTTCTTTTTATTTTTATTTTTTAATTGGTGACCGCCTAATCGCCTATTACGAGTGGATCACATTGCATTTTTTTCTGAAAAGTTGGTTAACATCTTTGTTTCATTCATTTTCCACTTTTACCTCCAGTTTATCCAATAAATTTGCACTTTTATTTTGTAAACATGTCTTTGCTTGAGGCTGCTGCTCAATTGGGCATTGTAACCATGATTTGATGTCCTTAGGTTTTCATTCATGGTTCCTTCTAAAATAGTGAAGAAACTTTATCATCAACCCACTTTCTCCATTCTTTGGCCAGTGTGATCATTTCAGATGTAATGTGTTGTAGAATTCTTGTGAGGAGCAATTCTTCGTCAACGTCAACTACAGGTATCGGTTACTGCATGTCGTGTTTTTGCCTACTTTGAGCAAAATGTATATTAAGTACTCCAAGTAGGAGGAACTGAATAATGGTTATTTTATCAGCTTGAGATATCAGACCTTGTTCTAACTTTAATATCTGTTCTCTTTCAGGACAAAGAATTGCTTGAGATCGTGCAGCTGCTGTTGCCTATCATATATGGCGTTATAGAAACTGTTGTTCTATCTCAGACATATGCACGCACTCTTGTGGGAGTAGGTGTTTGTTTTATCAGAACCTTCACCAGGTAGTTCTGATATTGTTGATAATTGAAGGGCACTTTTGCTCTGCTCTGGTTGAGATGCTTCAGGTTTTTTATATTGGCTGTATCTGATACATTTGTCGCTTTGGATTGCTTTCCTTTGCCCCCTGTGTCTGTGGTATCTCATGTTTGCCAAATGATGGGGGTTCTTATCAAAGTATCCGAGGATACAAGAAAGACAAAAAATTCGATCCTGCTGAGTTCCTATCGTGCTCCAGAGATAAAGTGCTTGATGGTCAGTGCCCATCCTTGTCCTCTGTAGATAAAAATGCGAACATTACCGTATTTCTTCTCATAAGCCGAAGCACCTGCTAGTCTGCTAGAGACAGTGCTTCCCTGTCTGATCGATCAATGGAGAGTCTTCCTCTTCAGTCTGCTATTTCAGGATTGTTGCAGCTTCCGAATTCTTCTTCAACATCTGCAGATGCGGACTTTGATGAATCTCAAAGGGAGTGTTAAGAAGTTAAATTGTAACAAAACAGATCTAGTGGAAGGAACACCTGGATGTGAAGAATGTCAAAGAGACAACAATTAAGTGAAGAACGAAGCTCGTATCAAGAAAATTCACCAGATTGTCCGAAAAGCTGAGAGTCTTGCTCAGTTAGCAGCTCTCAGGATTGAGGGTAGCCAGGGAGCATCTACAAGCCATATTGGCCCTCACCATAGAGAACTGGTATGGAAGGAGAAGCTCCTAAGTCATTGCAGCGAGATATTGTTTCCATTGGAAAAACTTTAAAGCAGTTGCGGTTCATGGAGAAACGGATCATCACAATGCGGTTAGCCTCTGTAGTTAGGCAATTTGTTGAAGAGAATGATGACAGGACCTCTCCGCCATGGAAATTTGGTGAAGAAGAATTGTCTTCTGTACTCTCTATTTGATGGATGTTTGTAACGAATTTCTTCTTTGGTTGTTGCCCAAGGTTCTTAGCAATCTCAGTTCTACAACCATGCATGTGGAGTGGGAGGCATATCTGCTGTCTTTATCCGAGGTGTCGTTTATTTATTTATTTATTTATTTATCGGTCCCAGTTAATAAAAATAGTACATGTTTTCATCATTTCTATTTATTTCTTTGGTTGAATTTCATCTTCTGCCTTTTTAATCATTTGGCCTTTTAGATCAGTTCTTACCAAATTCCTTACCTTTCCGAAGTAGTGTCATAGATTCCAGTTAATTTTCATTTCTTTGTCAGCCTTCGTATCTTCCACAATTTTCTAATGTTAAATTTTTATTTTTATCATCCTGTTTTACATTTCATTCTGACAAAGTTTTAGTTATCTTTATATATTTTTCTTATGATGAATTTTGGGTATTAACCTCTTTATCGTTGTAGTACATAGCTTGTAACTTGATCGATTTTTAATTACAGTATCGTGTAGTGTATGTGGTATGAGATCTGTCATCGAATGGGGAATTCAGTTCTGGAGTTCCATTTGGAGTTGAAGATCTCGTAGATTCTTCGCTCCAAAAGATAAGCAATTCATAGTTATTCATAATATTTGTGTGCAAATTAATTAATATATCAAAATAAATTAAATCTTATTATATAATTATTATTTTACAAAAGAAAATTATATATATATATATATATATATATATATATATATATATATATATATATATATATATATATAAATAGGAATATTTAAAAAAATAAAATACTTTATAAGTTGGTATGGTTTTAAAGAAATCTAATTTGGAAAGATTTTACAAATTTGGGGGGCATCACCTTATTTTTGGAAGAGAATAATTCAAATTTTATTTACTTCTTCATTAGGATTACAAATAATTTTAATATATATATATATATATATATATATGAGGAATATTTTAAAAAATTAAATATTATTGTGATATTTTCTTTTTTGTTATAAGGTGATATGGTTTAAGGTCATGTTAGTATTTTACAAATTTCGGGGGGCATCCTTATTTTTTGGTAGAATAATTCAAATCATATTTACTTCTTCGTGGGATTAAAATATTTGTATATATATCTTAGCCTTAAAATGTATAAAGCCCCAAAATGCGCTTTATTGTTGTTTGCGAACTACTCAGTACTAATGGGAAAGAGATCACGTCGGGGCTGCGTAGGGAGTTTGTTTAGTGTGTTGGGAGGCTTCTCTCGGATAGAGCGCAAAGTGGCGATGCGCGATAGAAACCTTTTTTTCTTTTTCTTTTTGTTTTTTAATTTTCCGTCTTATTTACTGTTATTTTTATCTTATTGTTGAAGAAATTGGTGGATGAATATTTATTGTTTTTAGTTGCCCAGAACTGGTTAGTCCTTTAAATTTTACGAAAAAAAAATTTTAAACTCAGAAAATACTATTACAACTTTCTTTGAAAACTGTTATGATAAATATAGTATTTTTTTTTGTTTTTCTTGTTTTTCAAAACATAAAAAATATGAACTTCAATGTTTTCCTTGTTATTCTTGTTATTCAAAACATAACAAATATAGTGTGATCCAGAAAAAGGAGATAATCCAGAAAAAACCTAGATGAATGCCAAACGGTGACATCTCATAGACCAAGTTTGAAACAACTCATGGAGGAAGAGAGGTTGAACGAGGAGGAAGCAAAGAAGCAAATGTTGAACGATAAAGATTGTGAGATCGACAGCAAGAGGGAGATAAAATTGGCGAAAATTTGAAAGCTTGTGGATGGGTATGGGCATGAAAGTTTTGAGTTATGCAAAGGGTACCTACCATCTACACTAAAAACAAAGAAACACCCATACGAGATCTTGAGTAATGAATGATGAGCGAAAGTCTTGATCAGTCAGACTCATTCCTAGAATCCTCAGATGAAATAGAACTCCTAAGAGTGAGTGTTGATCCAAATCCAAATTCAAAACAAGAAGAAGAAGAAGACACTAAGTTCAAGTTGCAGAAAAAACTACGATTTCGTTCCCGAATCCTCGGATAGTAGAACTCACAGTGTGATGTTGATCCAAAACAACAAGAGGAAGAAGAAGACCCTAAGTTCAAGTCGCAGAAAAACCTGCCAGATTCATTCCCATAATCCTCAAATGAAATAGAACTCTTGAGAGTGAGTGATGATCGAAATCCAAAACAAGAAGAAGAAGAAGGAAAGACCCCAAGTTCGAGTTGCAGAAAAAACTATTGTGTTTTTTCTTGCGATTCTCTTGGTCTCGCTTAGAATATGGGTTCTCGTAAGAATGTTTGTCTTTGCTATAGTTGAATTATATAGTTTCTTCAAACAATTGCGTTTTAAAGTGTTAAAGGCTGATCAATTAGAGCACCTTCAGAATGACATAATAATCACACTTTGCAAATTAGAAAGAATATTTCCTCCATCATTTTTTGATGTTATGGTACATTTACCTGTGCATCTTACAAATGAGGCAAAGATCGCTAGACCAATGCAATATCGATAGATGTATCCTATTGAGCGGTATGTTCTCATTCAATTAATTAATTAATTATATATATATATTAGGTTTCATATAGTTCATGAAACAAATCGTAATATTTATGGATTAGTGGTGTTCCCGCATTAAAGTCTTATGTGCGTAATAAGAGTCGTCCAAAGGGTTCTATTGCAGAGGGGTACATAGCAGAAGAATGTGCAACCTTTTGTTCAAGATATTTGCATTATGTTGAAACAAAACATGATCGTGAATAAAGGAATTATGTCATTGTAAATAACATAACAAATGAAGGGTTAAGAATTTTCAAATGCATGGGACGTACAATAGGAAAATCAACATCTCGTGTTCTTAAGACATAAGAGTGGTCTCAAGCACATTTATATGTGCTAAGTAAGAGTATGAGTGGCGTCATTCATTGGTAAGATGATTGTTTTGAATAAAACTTTCTTTCAATTTTCATGCAGAAATGTAATTTTGGCCTTTATGAGAATCATAATTACAAATCTTTATTTTTCAGAGAGCACAAACAATCTATAAGGGCTAAGCCTCGTATTCGTGTACGAGATGTAGATTTGATTCACACAAAGGAATACATTAGTTGGTTTGAAGAACGTGTGGGTGCATTTTCATATTATCTAATAAACATGTATGTTTTATAATCTTTGATTTGAATCGATAGGTTATACAAATGCGACATGAAGGTGCCATTTCTAAACACATACTATCACTATCTCATGGATTGACCACCACATCGATTTTGTAGTTATAAAGGATACATCATTAATGGGTTCAGATTCCACACAAGAGAATAAGAAAAAGGGAAAAAGACTCAAAATAGTGGTATTGTAACCACAGAAGTATCTAGCTTTGCAAGTGCAAGAGACACAAACCCAATTTCTGGTCATGTTTCTTACTATGGTGTGTTAATTAACGTAGTTGAGTTACATTACCTTAGTGGAAATAGAGTGATTTTATTTAAGTGTGACTAGTGGAATGGAATCAATATTGGAAAGGGAATAAAGAATAATGAATATGGATTCACATGTTTGAATTTTGAACGTACTATATGCACAGATGAACCATTTGTGCTTGCATCTCAAACAAAACAAGTCTTTTATGTTCAAAATTCAAATGAGGAAAATTTGCGCACTTTTGTAGAAATACAAACTTGAGGGGTTTATGATATGAATCAAGTATCTACTAATAATCCAGAACCATATCAGCAGCCTATAACACTTCATAGTCAACATGATGTGCATAACCTAGTTGAGAATGATTTAATCAATTAGGAAATAAGTGATATTATGAACTATCAAGCATGTAGACTTCTACTATCACGACAAAAAGAAACATTGTTGACGAGATAATGAATTTATTCATAATGAGGATATAGATGATGTGTAGTTATCCTGAGTAAGCACATAAATACTGTATTATTTGATATATCTCGATTGTAATTTATTCAATGTTATTTATGTAACTTATTTATATTTCATTTTATAAATTACTTATATAGGAAATATCTCATCGAAGAGGAAGGGTACAGACAATGTCTTCAGAGGATGACTCGGACAATCTACAACGAATGTAGTTGCAACCGCGCAGCTACTTCTACTGCTGGTATGTTTAAGATAATTATGTTTAGCTTTACTTATGATATTTGTGTTGACATATATTTAATTTCTCAAATAATGAAAATCGATTTTTAATTTTATATAATGAAATAAATTATGTTTCTTATAATTTCATTCTTACTTTAGAAAGATTCCTCTAGCAAAAAAGAGAACACGTGCCCCTTGACACATAGCAGTTCTTGCATAGAGCACAATGAAAAAAAATCAGCACATTTGATACAAAATGCCAAGTTTATCGCTGACAACGATTGAAAGACTTTCTAATTACATAGGGACATTGGTACGATCTCAACACAATGTACCCATCCAAGTCCAAGATCAGCATTACTTTAGTAAAAATGTAAAGGAAAAGCTTTGGGTCTTAATATTGGTATGTAAATTACTATTCATCTAAATTGTAATGTTATTGTTTGAAAATGAAACCTCTTAATTATATATGACTTTTTCATGAAATATAGGAGAAATGTGAAATGGATTAAACATGCAAGAGCTAAATTATTTCATATTGTGGAAATACGTTCGAAGTTATAGAAATAAGATGAAGGTCAAGTACTATGACCACTATAATACAGGTGAAGAGATTGCGACACAAACCTCCACACTTATCGGATGATGAATGGAAGTGGTGTAATACCAAAAATACAACAGAATTTTTATAATTTTATTATATATTCGGGTATAAATTGAGCCAACTTGGGTATTTTCAGAGAAATTGTTAAATAGATATTGAAAAAATGTATATGGCTAAGAGTCAAATTCAAATATTATATGCTAAATGAGAATTGGTTGGACCGAATTTACCCAGTGTAAAGGCAAGTTGAAATTTGTAAAATGAGGACCTAAAGAGGTCAAATTGTAAATAGGATTTATATGTATGCAAGTGTAAATATAGGGATTGAAGTGCAAATAGAAATAGAGAATTAGGCTATATTGCCCATTTGGAGAACTTAACTTAAAAATGCATTTGTAAAGCAGCGCGAAATGAGATATTTAAAAAAACCGAAAAGTAGAAAAAATGAGAAGTGAGATTTGTGACACTTCATCCAGGTGTCCGGATGACCACAGATCAACCGTGAAACGCTCGTGAATGTCGGGTGACGGAGCATCTCTCAAGAAAATCGGGCGAGTCTCATGCGGAGCTCACGAATACAAAACTACCGTCTCCAAAAAAGCCGGTTCAATGTGAGCCTTATCCATGAGTAAAGCGAAGTCATGGGCCCCTGAAACCAATACTCATCAAATAAATCTCAACTATATACAGTTTCAGAGGTAATAAAATTATCCTTATACATCATATATCAAACTTAGAGTTACATTACATGTGTACATAAACCAAAGCCCTGGCTTGGCTTTCTTCTAAAAACGGCCTCTAGGATGAAGGCAGATCTCTCAGCAGCTCCCTGTACTGAAAATAATATCTCCTTGGGAGTGAGCTATCGCCCGATAGTGGAATCGCCTAAATGGGTTACTCTCCTAAGTCGTATAATCTTTCTAGAAGTAAACACACATTCAAGCAAATTTGTGATCTGCTTGAATCTCTAAATGAAGCCCACGTCCCGAGTCCTCACCGACTCCTTACTTACTAAGCCATGTAGAAAACTTCTTTTTCAAAAGCCAATTCTTGTTGTTTGAAAACTATACTACCCAGTATCGGTCAAAATATGGACTACCCTGCGAGGCGAATGTGTTGGAGAACCTTAGAAAGCAGTCCATGGTCCTCATCAGAGAAATGATACGTTGGACCGTCTCTGACCCAGCTCTCAGAGAAATTCATCTGTAAATTCCTTTAAAAAACGTTTTGTTTTCTTTCAATTTTCATGTCATGCACTAACATAATTTCTAGGCTACCCAGGTGCATATGAGATGCATTATGTCATTCACCTGATATATACAGCATGCAAATATACCATCATGCATATATTTACATAATTCTGAAATTCTGTGCATGTAATTAATGATATCAACCATCACCCAAATTTGCTCATAGGCTAAACACAATCTCATCTCCAATAGGCTCCATACACCAATACATTATATAATTGGGCAAATCGCAATTTCATCTCCTAATGGCCTATACACACAATTATATTCCATATAATTGTGACATCATATTATCAGTTTATGCATTAACCTATCCATTTCCACACAAATCAAACCATTCATATTTCAACACAATTTATACTAATATATTATCTCATATATTCTCAATTCTACAATTAACAACCCAGCCTTGAGTACGATCACGGAATTTGCACAGAGTGGAGTTCCAAAAAATTTCTAACATTTCGGTCCCAAGATTTGGATCAATCAGCGGCCCTCACGGCCTCAATCGACTCAAGCATCAACAAAGTACTTAAACAAGAGAGTAAACCCAAGTAGGATAAATCCCTACCTGCAGAGTTTATTCGAAACTCCTTAAATCCAGATACCACGCGTTGCCTCTATGATGAATGACTTTCCTTCTTGCTCAGGAATCAGACGGTCGGATTAGCGGAGGCTAGAAGAGAGGTCCTTTCTCTCTAAAAACACTAAAAGCGATCCTTGCATCAATTTTTAGTTTCTCTCCCATGTTTTGGTCTCAATTTGAAGTAGAATGGTGCCTTCACTATTCTTCTTTTCTCATTTAAAATTTCAAATGACATCTATGTCCTAAACTGGATTTTTTTGCCATTTGCCTTATCTAGATAAACTCGATCCATCATTTTCTCTACTCATGCAACATGTGTCACATGAGTACATGTTATATGTGACTTTGTCACATCAAAAATCATTCACGACCTTTCAATCTTGCATGCCTCCAGCGATGCAAATTCAATTGTCTCGGGTGTGAGTCGACATAGGCTAGATTTCGAGGCCGATTCAATGGTGAAATCTGTTTGTCATCCCGAGATCTAGAGAATAAATTTGATTTTTAGCCAGAAATTACGATTTTGCCGCTTTCGAGAGAATTAGAAATTTCGGTCTTATTCTCACCTCCTTAAAAGGAATTTTGTCCCGAAATTCTGGACAATCACAATCACTCACATGCATATGTAATGTGTACAATACCATGCATGTAAACTCGTCATTTAAATATTAAACGACTAAACCATGTACACTCCCACGTTGACTCCTCCACTCCACGGTGCTTCCATAACACCCTCACTAGCCTCACGGTCTTGCGTTGCAAAACCTACTCCCGGCTATCCATAATGCACACTAGTCCCTCCTCGAAGGTCCCATCAGTGTCAACCTCAATCTCTCTCGATCAGCTACATCTTTGGGCGGTAAAGCCAACCGGCACGCTGCAGTGCCTACCCTCTCGAGTATCTCGAAGGGTCACGAACCTAAGCGATGGCTTCCGCTTAGGGCGACCTCCTCTCTTAGGCATCACCTTCAAGAAGACGTAATCTCCAACCTTGAACTCTAAGAGTCGATGTCGTACATCTCGCTAACTCTCCCTCTGCGGCTCTGGCGGAAGTAAGAAGACCTTGTCGTATCAAGCTCACCTTCTCGGAGGTGTCTCTAATCAGATCGGGACTAGTGATGGGCTCTCTCCACCTCATCAACATACTTGACACATGGCCTCCCATACAATGCCTCATATGGTGTCGTATACTCTTTGATAAGCTGTGATTGTAGGCGAATTCCACTAGGGCAAATGCTCTTCCCAGCTACCCTTGGTCGGGACGCTGCTCTTAGCATGTCCTCTAACACACGTATATAATCCGCTGTGATGGCAACCTACACAACTCCTTCTTAGTGTGTAAACGCTGACCTTCCCGGATCACAATCATAACTGACAATGAGTGCGTCATCACTTAATCCGTATCATGAATGACATCCATTTCTGCGACTCTTCTTGGGTTAAGCAACACCAATGCAATTTCAAGGTGTATCCAAATCTCGTGCTCAGAGCTCCTATCACTCAACTCTAAGTCTACGTGATAACCCATGGCCAGTGTTTTCATCTCGAGTCCTCAGGCTCCTGTCTAGCTCAAACTCTAAGTACGTGTGATAACGACGTGTGTTTTCATATCTCGGGCAACATAACTTGTCGGCTTACACTGCGAGCCTCTTACATTCACACAGAAATTTCGGATATCTCCACGGGTCTCTTACACCCACACAGAAATTTCGGATTTCTCCACGGGTCTCTTACACCGACACAGAAATTTCGGATAACTCCCCGGGTCTCTTACACCCTCACAAAAATTTGGGACGTCTCCTCGGGTCTCTTACACCCACATAGAAATTCGGGATACCTCCTCAGGTTTCTTACACCCACACAGAAATTCGGGATATCTCCCCGGGTCTCTTACACCACAACCGGGCTTCACCTTAGGATTAAAGGCCCCCTTCTTGCTTTGCCTTACACACATAAATTTCTCTTCGTTTCCTGATTCGAGACTATGAGTCTTCATTGGAGCGTAATCCAAAGACAAACTCAATCACACTCACCAAGTGGTAGACAACCATACCGTGCAACCACACCCGACTCAACGCGATGTCTCCGTGCACATACGCATAATGCCAAATTTGTGACACTGATCGAGGTCCACCACTGACGAAATCTTGGAAGATCTCTAACTCACAATCATCCTATCAGGTCAACTCACCCTACACCCTAGGAAGAACATCACATCTAGTTTCTCTAAAGGCCTCAACCTCCTAAGCCCAAATACCACCTGAAGATGCATTAATGAATGAATATGATGCATCCAATTTAAACGCCACTCAATTTAACAAGTGCGAAGTAAGCGTACCACTGCATCAGGCTAATCCACGACCTTTCAGTCTACATGCCACGAGATCTACCTCCTAGGACAATCTCACCTCATATGCCCGAGTGCGTGAAATAACATATCACACTTACTGCTGACTAATGCTGATCCTGGCCTTTGGTCACGAAACTCGTGTGAAGCGAAGTCTTACGCCTCTTCCACGAACTAGAAGAGGAACGATCCTCCCTCTTGCTACCAGCACAGCATCGGAGTGCTCGGAGCCATCCTCGATCTCTTTCTCTATAGTCGGGGCCGTCCCAACCATGGAGTCCATGTCGTGGCGAAGTCCTACGATCCACCTTTGATGGACAGCGGTCATTCTCGAATCTCACTAACTTTGGCCCGATATCCGTGGCCGTAGTCATCGCAAAGCGGGCTGGCTCAGTGAATCTAGCCCGTACTCCATCATTCATTATCACAGCGGCTCTAGGAACTCCTTAGCCTTCACATGCCTCGCGATATCTGGAAAAATCTTACTCCTTGAGCGATCACAGAACTACGCCTATGTGTCATTGCCTCTAGGTCTCTAGAGGTCACTTGCCCACATTCCACCATACTTGGGCCTCACCCTCTAGGCTGGGCAACGGCTAACTAATCTGATCGCGTGGATGTAATCTCCATGGCCTCTAACTCCTTCTCGATGCGCACGAGCCAATGATGCCTTACCATGGGATCTCCTCTGGATGTCGGAGGATGATGCACCACTAAACCTCCCAGGAGTTATTAGGACCTCCTGACTGCACGCTATACCAGCATGCTATGTTTGCCGCCGCAACACCTACGGCCTCGACAAAGGCTGCTTTGGTCGAATGCTAGTGGTGTCTAGCAGGTACCTCGTGGGCGCCCTCGTCCTGCGTCTCGACTAGCCATCTACACAGTTCAATGGCAAGTTAAATCTCAATGCAGTATCTCTAAGGCATAAACACAGCCCCGAGACACTAATCATGCTCAGAATATAGTTCATATACTATGTCCCTGCATTCCTAAGCAATGCAAGTCAACTAATTCAACTTATCAAATCATTTTTTTTATCAACAAAAAGTTTATTTTCGAAAATTTTATGTTTCTAAAACTTTGTCTCATTTTATTTGATTTTATTTTATTTAATTTCATTAAATTAAAAAAAAATTGAAAATTTTTTGTGATGAACACTGTCCAATTAGTGACTCGAAGCGTCTTTTGAGTCAAAGAATTTGGGTCAAGTGCACGTGTGCACTCACGGCCAGCTAACCTGGCCGCTGAACGCCGCGCATAGCGCGCCTCCGTGGCGCCCAGCCGTGTCGTAGCCCCAGCCCGGCCGTCGCGGTCACGCATCTTTCGCGCCATGCCTGCGCTCTGTGCCAATGCCCGCGCGCCATACCGCCTGCTCGCCGTGCCCGCGCCTGTGCGCCAGCGCCCGGCCTTTCCTCCTTGGCTGTCGCAATACAATTTCATTAGCGTGTACGGTCGATTCTGCGCCAAAAAAAAAAAAAAATTTATCCCCTTTTTTTTTCCAACTCCTGGAAAATACAATATATATATATATATATATATATATATATATATATATATATATATATATATATATATATATATATATATATATATATATATATATATATATATATATATATATATTTCATTCTCGACACACCTAAATAAATTTATAAAAATTTATTTTGTCGATTTGCTGTAAAACTTAGAAAATGATATATATTTTTTCATCATTTTTTTCTCTTATATCCATCGGTAGCCTTCCTTGCTATACATGCGGTAAGCAAATCTTGCATCCATACAACTCAATAATTTTATGAGTTCAACTTTAAAATTTATTAAAAATTTTATTTCATTATCCACTAACCCAAATAAATTTATTCAAATTTATTTCATTTATTTTCTTTATTCCAGTTTACACACTGTAAACTCCTAAAATTTTCCAACACACCAGTACTAGTGCCTCGCACCCCGAATTCACACAACACATTCCAACAGATTCATGTTATACACCATTCACACAACAATTCATCAATTCACATGATCACACACGAAACACACATGCGGTGTTCTAATTTTTGTCCGTGCACCTTTCTAGATGATCTCATACCTAAATCTAACATCAGGGCCTAGTGGTGATGTTCTTACGACTATGGCCTAAGCCCAAGCCCTCGAAGCCCTAGGTATTCGTATACCTATGCCGATACCAAGGTATGACACTGAATCAAGGTGTCAGATTGGCATGCCGTCGGCCGTGTGGAAGCACTCGTGAATGTCGGGTGACAGACATCTCTCGCGGCAATCGAGGCGGGAGTCTCCTTTGTACGGGGCTCTGCCGAATGCAAAACTGTCCCAAACGGGTTCAATATGACATATCCATGAGTAAAGCAGTAGTGGGGCCTGAATAATCTTCGTCGAATAAATCACGACTATATACAATAGTTTCAAAGAGGTAATAAAATTATCCTTATACATAATATATCAAACTTAGAGAGTTCTAATACATGTGTACATAACAAAACCAAAGCCCTGGCAGAAATAGCTACAAAAGCGGTCTCTAGGATAGATGGGTCTCCTCGTAGCTCCACTGTGCACAGAAAATAATATCCACCAGTAATTATTTATCGTAGCGTGGTGATCACCTAAATGGGTTACTCGCTGAAGTGCGTATGCAATGCTCCCAGTAAACACACATTCAGCAAATTCGATCCTACTTGGATGTCTAAATGACTCAACGCACGTCAGGAGTCCTCACGACTCTCCTTGCCTAAGCCATGTGAGAAAACATCTTTTTCAAAACAATTCTTGTTGTTTTGAAACTATACGAAATGTCGGTCAAAATATGGGACTACCCTGCGGCGAATGTGTTGGAGAACCTTCCGGAAGCAGTCATGGTCCTCATCGAGGAAATGATACAATTGGTAGTCTCCCAGCCCTCACGAGAAGTCGTCACATTAAATTCTTTAAAAAAGCGTTTCAGTCTTTTTTTAACCCCAATTTTCATGTCATGCACTCACCTAATTTCTAGAGCTACCGATGCATATGAGATGCATTATGTCATTTCACACAATATATACAACACATGCAAATATACCATCATGCATATATTTACATAATTTACAATTACACCACATGTAATTCAAGCGATATCAACCATCGCCTTAATTTTGCTCACTTGAGCTAAACACAATCTCATCCTCAATGGCATTACTTATTATTATATTATATAATTGGCAATCACAATTTCATCTCCAATGGCCTATACACACAATTATATTCCATATAATTGTGACATCTATATCTGAAAGTTCATGCATTAACCTATCCATTTCCACACAAATCATTCATATTTCAACACAATTTATGCAATATACCCAATATGCATACATTCTCAATTCTACAATTAACAACCCAAACAACCCATGCAATCACGGACTGCACAAATTGGGTTCTAAAATTCTTTGTTCGGTCCCAGATTTGGGATGATCAAGCAACCCCTCACGGCCTCAATCAACTCAGCTTATCAGCGAAGTATAGTAAAGTAAACTGGCGGGATGTCTCCTACCTCACGGGTTTGTGAAGCTCACTTGTCGATATAGCAGCGCGTTGCCGCTGCCGCGTAGAGCAGCTCTTGCCGGGAGAGGTCTGATAGTCGGATGGCGAGAATCATCCTAGAGAAGAGGTCCTTCTCTCTCACTTCTTATTTTGCATCAAATTACAGTTTCTCTCACGTTTGGTTTCAATTTGAAGGTAGAAGATGACCCGCTATTCACTATTTAAATCTTCCCTCGTTTAAAATTTCAAAATGACATCTATGTCCTGAGCTTTGGATTTTTGCCATTTGGCATATCTAGGTCGTCAGATCCCATCATTTCTTCTCATTCAGCATGTGTCACATGGTACATATTATATGTGACTTTTGTCACATCGAAGTCGTTTAACGATCTTTCAATCTTAGAAAAAGCGTCGCAATTACATTGTCTCAGATTAATGAAGTCGACATGTGGTAGATTTAATGAAACAATTCAGCGGTGAAATCCGTTTCATCGTCAGAGATCTAGAGAATAAGTGTTTTGGATTTTGACCCGAGGAAATTGCGATTTTTACCCTTTTCGAGAGGGGTGGAAATTTCTAGTCTACGAGAGACTAAGTGTGGAAGGTCGAATATGGCCCACCACGCCAGTAAGTAAAGACCAAGGTGGTCTAAGGGAGCTCATTTGATCAATCCGTTTGGGAGAAAGGGGAGGAGAAAAGGGGGGAGAAGAGCTAGGGCAAAGTGGGAGATCAAAGTTTGGGTTAAGGTTTGTGCTTTCTTGCTCCTGAGATCAAGCAACTAGAAGTGAAGATTTAGAAGAGACTAAGGTAGAAATGACCAACCCCTTTGTTAGTGTTTGAGTTGGAAAACCCAAATGTGGATAAAAAAGAGTTTTGTTTTGCTTGTAAATGAGTTTGGGATTGTGTTTGAGGGTTGTTTTGTATTGTTAGTTGGGATTGGTTTTGATTGGTTTTGTGTGTTTGTAAAAAATGGGAAAATGTTGAGTTTTCAAAAAAATCTTTGTCAAAATTTTGTAAAAACCCTTGTTCTTGTTTTGGCTATGGAATGAGATTATAATCATTTCAAATGGTAAATTCCAATTGTTAAGAACCATAAGAATGAGACTCTATGGAGATTTATAGAAGGACCAGAATAAATTGTATCTCTAAGGCTCCAAATACAGACTTGGTAGGCTGGGCGCTCATGGTGATGCTTTGTTTTGGGTGTTATAGTGTTTTCGCCATAGTTTGATTCACTCATCCAAATTGAGTGATTCAAAATTTTGGGTAAAATATACTTCTAGAAATAATTTACTTGAAGGGAAGTATATACAAGTGTAACCCCAGTGCCCAGAGGGTAAAGTGGGCTATGTATAAGAAACGGTCACGATTATGTTTTGCAATTGGAGTAGTCTGGATGTAAAATGCAATAACTTGAGTTTTGGTGATCCAAATTGGATGATTCTAGTTGGAGAAGAAACCTTAGAACCATAGCTTCAAATGAGTAGAAGGAACCATTACCAAATGATAGAGTTAAGACCCTGAAATTAGAGATAACAGTAGGTAACCAGTGAAATTTGCCGGGCATGCGACAGTTTGGCATTAAAATGCCGTAGCTTGAGTTTAGATTGTCGAATGAGATGATTTAATTCTGCTAAAAATAGACTGTGAGCTATAATTTTTTTGAAGGAAGTATGAGCAAAATATGGCTCATGTTCCCCCAGAAAATTTTGCAAGTGAAGGGGTATCAGGTAGACATAAACCCTGACCAAAAACTCCTAGAATAACCTACTAATATGTGATTATCATTGTATTTGAATAGGGGCTGACGAGGAGGAAATCCCGCATTGAAGTCAAGATTCCGAAGATTGGAATCAAAGCGACGATTTTGGTTTGTTCTATCTTCTCTTATTCTCGTTTCAAGATTTGAACTATTTGTTCTAAATGCATAAGAAAAGCATATTTAATTGTTTTAATTGATTTGAGAAAAGTGATTGTGAAATGTTTGCATATGACAATTGCATAATTATTGAAAATGAATTGTTTATACAAATGTATGTATTGTACTATATTTTATTATAAAGGATTTGAACGCCCTTAATAGAATGTTAACAGTTTATTTCGTATTAAGGATAGATTGGTATACCAATAGGGGTCAAAATAACCCAATCTTGCGACGATTGTATTGATGTGTCACTGCGTCCCGGCCCAGCCCGAGGCGGGATCGTATCATTAGTGTTCACTAATTGATTTTAATAACCGAGTCAACGGCCCGATTAGGACCGTACTATGTTATAAAGCGTTCTTATCTTGCGCTCTGTGTGAGACACGTGCCAGTGATTTTGATATCCTATATACCAAAAACATAGGTTAAATTCATTAAGGGCAGAACTGAATTGAATTGTAGAAGTGAAATGAATTTGTGAGTATAATTGAATTGATTTGAGATTGTGAAATATTGGAATTGAAAAGCATGTTTGTCAATTGAAATGAAAAGAGTATTGTGAAATGCATGATTTATTGAATATGAAAGTGTATATTTGGGATGATCAATGAACTATAAATGATTGTATATAAAACAAGTATATGTATTGTATTAACATTGATCATCCAAAAAGAATTGAAAGTTTTGAATTGTTAAATTACATTATTTGAATTAAGCGAGCGAAGAATGGATTGTATAGAACATTTATCGTAGAAAATCTTAGTGTATTGTTTCACAATCTTGTAGTCTTAGAGTGATGAATGTGTCAGCCGATTTCCAAGATCGGGCGTCGAGTCATAAAGAAGGGGTCTGAGATTATCTCCGACTTATTGCGTCGTAAATATTTCTTTTTAACTGATATTTTGCAAAAACATTTTAAACTGGTCTCCCATTTTGTATATCGTTTGAAAAGGCTTGATATGTCTTTATAGTAATTGTACTTTTGTATGAATGAAATGTAATGGAAGCTACCCCTTTAAGCGTTTCCCCATATTTGAAAAAGATTTTATGCCAGCGAAATTAATAGCGCTCTGACATGTTTTGATAAGCCAGTTTTGATAAGGTGATTGGGTAATATTAGAGCAACCCGAACTCGGTTCGGACCCGCCACAAGGGGCGGGTCGGGAATGGGGTGCTACAGGTGGCTCATTAACTTTTGGGACACACCCAAGGCAAAGGTAAACATAATGATTTTTTTTTTCATGTAGTGTATCTTTTCATACTCATCTTCAAATAGGATTATATTTATTAGTTATATCTAATTTAATACTTCATTTATAGTAACTTTTATTATGTTTCTAGTAACTATATGTGATATGTTATTTTTTAATTGATATAGGATATCTCTGGAAAAAATAAATCTAATAGAGCAAAGCAAGTCATAGAGCATACATCGGGATCAAAAAGTTATGCTCAAATCCGACATGAACAGGTAGAAAATTTATTATTAATAAGATTTGCTTGTACATCAATAGTACATAAAAAAAATAACTTAATTGTTTTACTTGTAAGAATAGGCACAAAATGGACGTGAGGCCCGAGCCTAATAGAGTTGAGATGTTGTCTTAACACGTAAAGATGGGACACTTGTTGATGATCGTTCAAAGCAAATTATGGTAATGAAGTATCTAAATTTTATATACTTGTATTTCAATTATAGCTACATACTAAATTATATGTACAAGTCTAACAATTATTTTTGTTTTTTGTAATGTTAGAATCAATTTGAATAGTTACTATCCCAACCTGAAGGGATATCTTCTTCTTCTACTACTGCTTCTACTGTTTCTGCATCATCTGTAGCATCTACATCAATAGATGACATATATGCCCAAGTGATGGGTCGAGAGAGGTATGGACGTGTTCGAGGCTATGGATTTAGTGTTACTCCTACCTTAGTCTTTGGTAGCAATAGTACTAGACAATCAAGATCTACTTTGTCAGCACAACTTGAAAATGCCCAAGAAATGCTAGAGTTGCAGAACAAAAAGTTTGTAACTGGCCCCGGAACATTTGAAGAGAAGTTGGTAGAAGTTCAAAGAAAGACACGAGAAGAAGTGAAAGAAGAGTTTGATGGAAAAATTATAGAAATGCAAGAGTGCAAGCACAACTTCAAGAACAAATGATGCAAATGATGCAACAATTTCAACAAAAGCAGAAGTAGACTTGCATTATTCTCCGTTTTATACATTCTCCTCATTTTTTGGACTTTTTATGACTAATATGTGATGATTGGTTAGTTAACCTATTACATTATATGATATAATGTAAAACCTAATTTGTATCACTTTTATTGTTTTTTGTCGGTTATATGTTAGTTTTTAACTATATAGCTTAGGATAATTTATTATGATATATTGTACTATTTTAAATTTTGAATTTCAAAATTGTTGAGTTGTTTGATTGCGTACAAAGGTTTAAAAGATTAATTGTTTATTACAGATTTGGAAAATGAGAATCTATAAAAGACTAATTGTTTAAATGTAATAATTTTTAATCACGATTAAGAAAAAAACTGTGACCAAAAACAGGGACGAAATGTGGACCTTTTTAGTCATGGCCAACATGAAAACCGTGGCTAAAAGGGGCATTTTTAGCCACGGTTTTCATGCTGGTCACGATTAAAAATGTCAACATTTAGCCACGATCAGTATGAAAACCATGGTTAAAAGTGTCCCTTTTAGTCACGATTTTTCATGCTGACTGTGACTTAAAATGTCCCTTTTTAAGCTACATACCCTTGTTTTTTTGTCACGGTTTTTTCTTCATCGTGATTAAAAATGGATTATATGGTCACGGTCAAGTAGGAAGCCATAACTAAAACCTTTGACTGCGCCTACTATTGTGACACTTGGTCACGATTTTATAAAACTGCGACAATAAGTTTTAGTCACGGAGTTCATTGATTTGGTCTAAAGTCCTTGTAGTGGAGAAAATGAAGAACTGGATAAGCAAAATTCAAAATCAATATTAACAAAAAAAAAAAAAACTATCCCGATAGATCGAACAGTGCATAAAATCTGTAAGACCCGGGAAAAAAAAACCTAGAAATTTGAATTTTTGTTAGGAATGGCAAAATGGTAATTTTGTCGGAATTCTTTCTAGATCTCGCATGACAAAACGGATTTCACCGTTGGAATCATCTCGCAAAATTTAGTCACCCAGGCGAATTTCGTTGAATTCCAAGATAGTCGGATTTTCACGAATTTCAAGGTGACGAGCGTTGAATGGACCCTGAAAACGAGATTTTTAGAAAAATCCTGAAAAATGTCAAATATTTAAAGACTGTCCATTTAAGATAGATGAAATTGAAACCGGGACGAAATAAATTTTTTCCGAACAAAAACGGACCAATGAAGCGTGACACGTGCGATGTGAGCCTCGTGTCTCATGTATCATCTAATATCTAAAAAAATCAAAAAGATCTCACAAGTTGATGCAGGACCAAGCGTTAGAGAGAGAGAGAGGGGAGGGAGAAGAAAAAGCGGCACTTTCTCCGGCGATTTCACGGGTTTTGTGGTCGAGACTCGGCATGCGAGAGTTAAAGGCATTGCTTTTATGCGACGAGGCTACGCATGGGTGCGGATCACAAGATTTATGAGTTCAAGGTTAGGTTTTCGAAAACCGGCTTCGGTGTCGGAAATCACGCTAATTGAGGTAGGGTTTTATCCTGCTCGGTTTTAATTCTGTCTAAGGGCATGTGTGTAGATTAAAGTGGAGAATGTTATCTGTTTTCAGCCGACCATGTAGTTGTGTTTTGTATAGCAGCCATCCTCATCGAATTGAGTGATTCTAATTTTAGGTAGCTAGACTTATAGGAGAACATATCTCCTTGAAATAGGTCTATCAAATTCCGACCCTTTGGACTCGGAAATGCATTGGTAGGTTATGTTAGACCAGTTTTCTGTTCTATTTGAGACCCCATGGTGAGTTTGGTAATGGCGGCATCATTTCATCTGAATTGAGTGATTCTAATTTTTGGATAAATTAGACTTATAGGAGAACATATTTCCTTAAAATAAGTCTATCCAATTCAAACCCCAGTTTCGAATGCATTCAAATGGGAGTTATGTTCGAGACAGTTTAAGTTGTTTGGCGGAAGTAGTCGGTGGTTTAGGACATATCTTGTGAGTTTCGGTGATCAGATTTGGGTGATTCGGTTGGAGAAGAACCCTAAGAACAGTATCTTCAAATGAGTACAAAGAACTAGTGTCAAATTATGGATTAAGACCCCTGAAATTGGGTATCACATCTTTTGTTTTCGATGTAAAGCGGGAATAAGCCCGACCGAGTTTTGAATGTAAATGTCATAACCTCTTCGTCCGGACTCCGTTTCAGGTGTTCTTAGACTCTATGGAAAGCCCATTGAGTCAAGAACCTATCCATATGCCTGTGGAGGGTAATTGGTATCCACAACCTTGCTGAAATTTGGTGTTTGTACCAAGTGTGCAGGTGGGACATAGGGGTCCATGCCTGTTTTGTTTGCCTCCGACTTCAGACGACCATATCTTTCGCGTCCAAACTCTGTTTGGGGTGTTCTTAAACTCTATGGAAAGCCCATTGAGTCAAGTTTCTTTCCATGTGCTGTGGAAGGCAGTGGATGTCCACAACCTTGCTGAAAATCTATGTTTTGCACCAAGTGTGCAGGTTATTTGGTTGTATCCGCGCGTGAATAATAGGGTTTTAGCCTTGACCTGTTGCATGGCATCTTTGTAAGAAATTATTGTATTGGTATGAATTACCATAAGTTAGCTAAGGAAGGTTATATGACATTACCTTTAGTCATGTATTGATGAATGCTAATATGCATGATACTCTGATATCTATAAAAGATTGGCATGAAATGTATGGAACTTATATCTTTGCGATATATGTTGCATGGTACTTGACATGAAATGCGATTGATTAGAATGTTAGTGCAATTGTCATCATCGTGTAACATGAGAATTTGCAGTGACATTAGCATTGCATATGCACAAGGACATCAACATATTGGGTGTGTATGCATGGATATGGTCATTCATCATCAGTGTTGATGAATGGGTAGTGAGCTCGTACTTTGGACGACGTCCAATAAATGTCTCACGAGTTTTAAAACATAAAGAAATGTAATTAATGTGTGTTGGGCGGAAGCGAAGGGGACCTTTAACCCCCTCAGGTGAAAAGCACGAGCGTAGGTGTAAGAGACCCGCGGTGTGATCGAGATTACATTTGAGTGTAGAGACCGGCGGTGTGATCAAAGTTCTGTTTGGTGTAGAGACCCTTGGCGTAGTAGAAAAGTTATGTTGCCCAAAGAAGACACACGGTCATGTTTATCATATAGACTTGGGGTTGTGTGATAGGAGTCGGGATTGACTCGGGATTGATTGCCCATTGGCACTTGCATTGGGTACTGGTAAGCCGGTAAGGTCTCGGTATATGTGTGTCATTGGTACTACCAGTGATGGTTGTCTCACTTGGCATAGGCATGTGTGAGGGAGTTGGTGAGTGACTCGGGATATGGGCAGGAAGACATTCCATGCATGACATACGACATTCATGTAGACATTTTCACTTGGATGTGTATGGATTGGTTTGATCATTGTATGAGAACTTAGGTGGGGAGTAACCCTTGTAGGATTATCCTCTTTGAGCTTTGCTCACCCCGTTTAATGGGACCGCCTTTCGGTGCGAGGTTAGGTGCGGTTGACCCACATTCGGGACCGCACATATGAAGAAAGCCGGATGTAGCTTTGGACCATATTTTGTATCTGTATATTAGAACAATCAATTTTAATGTATCATTTTGTGTAAGAGTGTATAATTGAACCCTTGTAAACATATCACTACATAGATGCATGTATAGTATTCAGGATATGGTTGAATGGGGTCGAGTGGTCGCTATGACTCATAAATGACCTGGTGTGGTATATTGAGACCGGATGGATCATGTGATGTATTGTTATACAGGTTGTATTTTGGATAAAACTTCCCGTACAGAAGAGACTTTGTCCGATATTTTGTTAAAGTATGGATCCCGATAAATGGGACATGATAGTGTGGCGTCGAGTTACCCGACACCCACCGGTTTCCGCAAGTTGACGGGTTGTCAACAGAACCCTCGGGATAGGGTTGTCACAAAATCATAGCAAACGGGGCACTACAGTAGTTCCTCAAAATTGTTGAGAAAAACAAAAGTCCAACCATAAGTTGAAACACAATGACTGATTTATTGCTTTTCCATTCTAAATAGAAAGGAGAGAAATAAATTTTCTTTTATCTTCTTATATAATGGATTATTTTTAAAGAAATTATTGTCCCCATATGAATACATAAATCCCCGTAATAATGATGTTTGAATTCTTTATGTATATAACTTTTAGATACCTAGAATAGATAAAATCTTTAAATATATCCGAATAAAATTCTAAAAAAAGAATGTTTTAGATTAAAAGTGTTTCTAATAAAATATCTTTTTAGATTATATCAGATACTATTAATTAATTACATACTTATTTGTCCTAAAATTAAAAAAATTGGATTCGTTTTTTTTTAATATTTAAGCACTTTGTTACAATATAATAAACTCTTTTCGTTCGAACTCGAACCTCGAAACCCTTCCCAGGTTCAAGAAAATTGGGTTGAAAATGAAGTTTTGGAAATTTTAATTTTGATTTGGTTAAATTGAATTTTGATTTAGTAAGTTTTCAAATTTTATTTTATTTAAGGAAATATGGAAAATTGAATTTTTATTTACGAAATTTGAATTTATGAAGTTTATAAAATTTGATTTTTATTTGGGAAATTTGAAATTTTTTAATTGTGATTTAGGAAATATGAAATTTTTTAATTTTTTATTCAAGAAATTTGGAAAATTAAATTTTTATTTACAAATTTTTCAAATTTGGATTTTTATTTAGAAAATTTGTATTTTGATTCATCAAATTTAGAAAAATTAAATTTTTATTTAGAAATTTTTATGAAATTTTGAATTTGAATTTAAAAATATAAAAGATTTAGAAAATTCAGATATTAGATTAAAAGTTAATTTTAATAAATAGGAAGTTAAGAGATATAATTGAAATAGACAATGCAGTAAAATAAAAGAAAAGAATTTGATAAAATGTTTAGCAAATACAAAGTAATAAAATTATTTACTTATCTTTCTTTTTTTTCTTATGCTTAATTTTCGTTCTAATTTTTTTAAAGGAGATTTGCGAAAGAAATTATTATGAATCAAAACGAGTTTTGATTCCCTTTATATTTTTATGTTACAAAATATAAGCCATAATGTTGAGAGATTAGATAGTAAACTCATACTTCTTTTGTAAAGCTTTTACACTCTAATCCATACTCTGTTTTTTTAAGAGAAAAATGATTTCATTGATTCAAACTAGCAATACATCGAAAGAGACGGAACCAAATTAATAGTATAATGAATCGGCTTAGCTGTCTGACTTAATAGTTGGCATCTGCGTTTAATATTCTTATTATGGTAGAATACATATAACATTAGTCTTCTTGGCAATGTGTATTTATTGATTTGATTTATTGTATCTTATCATATATATTTTGCTCATCTGAATCACCCAAACACAAATAAAAATCGTATTCTGTGATGGCAAAACGTCGTCTTGAGGCATTCAATTACCCTCAGCGCTGAGACAAGCCCAAATCGGCTCATCTTGTAGAAACAACTGAAAACAATGTGTCTAGCGCCGCAAAGGCAACAAGCCCAAATCACGAAAAAATAAATAAAAACCTAGATCTGTGTAGAATAACCACTTTATTGAGAAAAAAATGTGTTTTTGAATAATTGATTCAACACCATTGCACAACCTTTTCTTTCTTTCCCTCCCATTTAGGTTACAAGAATCGCACAGTTCTTGTTTTTGTGATAACTTAAGCAGTTTTGAAAACACTATTTTGGTGTTCTCTGAAAACTAATTTTGTTTTCTGAATTTAGTGTTTTTGAAAACAAAAAAAAAGGAAGCAAACTATTCTCTTTATTTTTAAGAACATAAAACATTTTTAAAAAACATGAATCAATCAAGTTGCAAGTTTCCCTTCATGACAGTCCTGCATGGTGGTGGCCCAGGTGTGAAAGAGTCAGGTTGAGATCGAAGCCCAATGAAAATTTGTTAGGGCCCAAAATGAGGCCCAACTATAGACATCGTAGTTACGCGCCTTGCGATTTATAGAGAGCTAAATCACTGAGTAGTGGTAATTCCCAAACTCACAAAAATTTTGAAGCGTGTTTGGCGTATTTAAAGTTCTTTATTTTGAAAGCTATTGCGAAACGATTTTTAAATATAGAAAATATCATTTTGGTGTTCTCAAAAACTGTTCTTATTATTTAAATTCAATGTTTGTGTATTATTTGGGTTATTCAAAACAAAACAAAAAAAAACTATGAACTAAACACGTTCTTTATGGTTTCCTTGTTCTTCTTGTTTTTGAGAATATTAAGCAATTTTCAAAAATAGTAACTAAACATGTCATTGGTTCTTGTTTTTGAAAACACAAAAAACACACCACTTTGATGTTCTCTAAAAACTGTTTTTGCTCTTTGAATTTAGTGTTTTTCTATGTTCTCTATGTTTTTTAAAAATAAAAATAAAAACTAGAAACCAAATAGATTTTCGCTGTTTTCCTTATTTTTTAGAACATAAAACAGTTTTCAAAAACATGAACTAAATACGCCCAAAGTAAACCATAGAAATCAGAAGACAATGCTCTTCATAACTTTCAACTTGAATGTCCAAATAATATGAATAATCCGGAAGGTGAAAACACATTGCAATAAAAAAGAATTCCGAGTTTCCATTCATGACAATCCAACATGGTGGTGGCCCAAGTGTGAAACAACCAGATTGAGATTAAAGCCCAATTACAATTTGAAAGGACCCAAAGCGGCTTCAACTACGAAGTAAATCTTTGGTTCTTTGAATTTTAAGTAAGGCTTTTATATCTGTCGAACTTTGTATATTACGTTAAATCTTTTGTCTTAAGTCGATCCTAATAATTCTCCCGTGCGCCCAACACACCCTTTTACAACTTGAGTCGAGCTTCATGGGCACTACAAATTAAAGTTGAAAAATTAAAATTAAAGTCTATTTGTTTACAATTTTTAAAAACTATTTTCTATTTTCAAAAACAAAGAAAACACATAAAACATGTTTGGTTTTCCGGTTTGCTTTTTTTTCTGAAAAACATAAAAAAAAAACACTAGATTTAAAAAAGAAAGAAGATTTTTCAGAGAACACCTTTTTAGTATTTTCTATGTTTTCAAAAACTCTCTCAAGAATAGTTCTCAAAAATAAGAACCAAACATGCCCTTAGCTTTCTTTAATTCAGTTCACAATTACATTTTACATCATGCTATTATCTTGACCCAATGTTCATGAACCACCTGCCTTATCATTAGAATCGTGAAAAAGGGGAAAAAAAAAAAAAAGACTTTTGTCAGGCCAAAAAAATTCAAAAAATTGGCCACTAACATTGCAGACCTTTGTACAAAGGATTATCTACCAGTTTTTGAGAAGAAATGTTCTATCTGCAGACATCCCTGAGACTGTAATCCATTTGTCTTAGTTCCAAGTTTGCATCTCTTTGCCCACCAAGACTCTCATACCATCCTGCTAGAAACAAAAACTTTCATTTTGAAGTTTGAAATGCCAGAAGAAATATCTCAAGGTGTGTTTGGTTCTTAGGAAAAATATAGGACAAGGAAATAGAGTGGGGGAAAAAAGATGGGAGACAAAATAAAGATAGCCTAAATATGATCTTATCAACTGATTTAAGAAGGTATTTTCTACAACAAAAATAGATGAGAAACCTGTTTTTGAAAACTGTTCTTGTAAACAGTTTTTGAAAACACAAAAAACACCATTTTAGTATTCTCTAAAAATTGTTCTTGTTAATTGAATTTAGTATTTTTTATGTTCTTTGTATTTTTCCAAAAAAAAAAAAGTAGAAACCAAACGTATTCTCCTGTTTTCCTTGTTCTCCTCATTTTTGAGAATAGAAAACTATTTTCAAAAATATGAGCAAACAGACTGCCAAGACTGTTTGTTTTATAGAAAAACTATTTTTTTTGTTAAACGAGAGGCAGAGAACACAAAGAACTAGGCTGATTCACCAGTTTTTTGTTAGGAAAAACACTAAGAACACAAAAAACACTAAATTCAGTTTTCAAAAACAGAAACCAAACATGCCCTTATTTACCTTGGTTTATTATTTCTGAATCAACCTGTATTGTACATCATAGCATTAAGAGGAAGAAAATCTAAATACCAAATAAGATTTTTCATAGAAATGGTAAAACCATATCAAGCCATTAACAGATAGTATAAATTCTCAAAAAAAAAAATGGAAAACATTTACCAGAAACAACTGGTGAATGAAGTATCTGTTTCTACTGATATGGAGTTTTAAAGATAAGGATCACAAATTCAATGAAGAAACAGATAAAAGGAGTTAAGAGAGATGAGAGAACATACCAATGAAGGCTGACTGGGAGATCTCAGAACTTTGATTCTACCACCTTTCCCATCAGCTCCAACAGCAATCAGATTACCAGTGCCTGCACTTGATCCTTGCATACCAACAGATGACGGGTTTGATCCATTGCCATTGTTCCGTTTGCACCATTTTCCCAAGTATCTGGGTGCTCCATCAGGACCTACCAGTCCAGGAGCAAAGCATTTGTCTCCTGGGGGTTTTCATGGGTTGTGAAAAGAAAACTGTTAGAAAGGTTTGTTCCAAAGCATGCTGCATAGTCACTTCTAATACTCTCTACATGCAGGTGATAAATCTAAAGGATGGAAGCATCTTTCCACAAGGATATTCAAGTAATTTTGCGTAGTGAGGATTCTAATAGTTGCAAAAATAAAACCAATCTCAAATGGCATCCCACGTTATACCTGGTTTGGCAAAGCATGTTGGAAAAGGAGCTTCTTTTCTAATCTGAGGTAAAGGTTGAAGTAGTTCAATGTCATCAAGAAGTAACTTTGCTGGCTTATCCTCAGCAGTAACAGGAGCACCAGAAATATTATCCTTGGTAACAGTCCTTGAACTTGGAAGTCCAATCCGGTTACCTGATCCTTGTGTCGGGGGCCTTCCATTGATATCAGAGGCTGCCCCAGGAACAATGCTGGATTTCTGATCAGCCATGTCCTTGCTGGATTTAGGTTTCAAATTCGGGTTTGGAAACTCATACATAGCTGCAGAAATTTCCAAGACATCTTCATCTATTAAAAGGCAAGAATCTATATCTTGACCAAGAGACACAACATTAACATTGCCCCTAGTGTAATTTACACTCGCATCTTTGATGGAATTCAAATCCCCTGTTGCCTTGGAAGAAAGTAGACAACTGTTCAAGTTCCCAATTTGATCTGATTTAGACATAAGTATAGCTGGTTGATCCATGCTATCATCAGGCAAAACTTCATTGATTGGTGAAGAACTAAGGTTACAGTTAATGCTGTTCAGATTAGCCTCTTCATCGATTCTTTTTTTGGAAGCAATTAAAGCTCTCAGAACTTCATTGTCTTTCCACTTCATTTGCTTTGTCTCCAACTCTTGAACCCTTGTCTGCTAATATCAAAGGGAGAAATGTATATTAAATCAAACTTACAAACTAATCACCGTAAAGATCTATTTGAAGGACTAGCAATAGATATACATACTTTTAGTTTTTGAATCTTTCCTTTAGCCTTCTCAAGTTTTCTGATAAGACGAGCCTCTCCTCTTCCTAAATTTTTAGCCATCAATTCTTTGTAACTCCTATTGAACAAAATGCAACTAGGACTTAGTTAACTGTTTAAAATCATTAGATAGGCAAATCAAACCCTGCTTTGCTCCAAGGGACATAAAGACTAAGTTAATCACGGATTTCATGGCATTCTTACTATCACAAGCTTCTGGATAAATAGAAATCAGCCAACTACACACTAATGGCAAGAAATTATAACGAGGTATGTGGCTATCTACAAGATATGAAAGAAATTTAGTAACAACGCAATATAGCCATTTAGTAACAAAACATGGAGCTTCAAAAAACTTTGAGATTGTATCAAACATCATAAAAGCTGCAACAATTATGCACTTACCCATAGAATTTATAAAACAACAAAGTTGACTTACTTGTTACGAATGACCAATGACCTCTTTAGAATGTCTATTGTGTCCTTGTTATTAGCCTCATTACCAAAAGCTAAGCTAAAAGCATACTTCATCTAGATTCAAATCAGATACCCTGGATTGCAACCATATACCCACATTATGGAAATAAAAGAAATCATGAAGAAGTACAGAAAGTAAAACCTTTGATCCCTCGGTAAATAGTACTCACAGTTTAAGTGCTGCAAGCTCTTTAGCCAAGGCCATGTTTCTCTCCTGCAGTCTCAAACTCTCAAGGTTTGATTTATCCAGATCCTATCACATGGTTTGTCAAGATTGTTCAATATAGTTTTGATAGGACAACTTTATTCCACAATCCACATTAGGGCAACGCAGACGTTAGTAAAATGCTAAGAAACCAATCACTCACCTGAGATTTTGAATAAAGCAACTGTTGAATGAACGCCTTCTGTTTCAAGGCTTCATTCTTCAGTGCTACTTCTTCCTTAAACTGCTCCTTGCAAAGGCACAGCTGAAACAAGGATAGGCTAATAAATTAAGATAACACCAGGCTGAAATACTAGCCAGCAAATTTATAATTAAGGCTTGTCTGCATTTCATTGCTAAAAAAATTAGCAAAAACATAACCAGATAATATTTCATATTTAGCATCCAAAATGGGGATACTTCAGCTCAACAAAAAGTGACAATTGGTTCCTTGAGTCCAAGATTGTGATGGTCTAGCATTATGAATATAAGGGCTGAAAGCAGTTCTTAAAAATTGGTGTTTATGAACATTTCTTAAAATAGTTCTAAATTTCTTTGATGAACAAAATTTTGCCTGTGATTCCAGACATGAAAAGCACTCTTCTTGGTTCATTCAACCTGTTGTACACTTTCTAAAAGCAAACTGAAATTACCTTCAATTGGTTCACAGAACCAATCAGAACAGGGTTTGAAAAACTAATTTTTCTTCAAAGTTGCAGGTAGCATTTTCTAACTGCTCTCAAAACAAAAAACTGTTGTCAAAAACAAATTACTATTGTGTTTCAGGAAGATTGAAGCCTGACCTCAGCTAAGACACCTGAATGGTGTTAGGCACGAGTTATTGAAGACTTTAATTTTGCAGGTTGTGAATTATAATTTACAATTATTCTTTTCAATGTTCTTTTTTTCTACATTTCCTCTCCAAACCAAACCCCTATGCTAAGACCCCCTTTTTGGTTGATGAGCAAATGGAGGACGAGTAGAAGAGAAAGAACTCTTTTCACCCAGTGATTTATGTAGTTTTCTCCAAACCTGAATCATATTCTACAGAATTTATCTCTAACCACCCTACATCTTCTCGGGCAATCGACCAGACAAAATTATAATAAAGACAAAAAAAGGACAAACTGATACCTCCTCATTGAGCTCTTTGAGATCATTCTGGTTTCGTTCCAAAGCAGAAGTGAGACCTCTACTCTTCACTCCAATCTTCTTGACCTCTACGTAATACCCTGATCTTCCTCGAGATTGAGCGTATCGTGATAATGATTGGATCGCTGGCGTCGCCGATTGACTGAAAATAAAGCCGATTAACACCATTTAAAGAACAAGTCTGCTTGCACACGGGACAGCTGTTCTTCCTCTTGCTCGCGGAGTACTCGAACCACTGTTGCAAACTAGGTTTTGCGAAAAAAACCAAAATAAAAAAATAAAATAAAATAAAATAACAGCACATTTCAAATTTTCAGGATTCACATTGTACCAGTATTCAATTCCGAATAGATATATAGTTTAACAGGAAGATGTATAATACCAGAGTTCGTAAGACATGTCAAACGAGATTTCTGAGGTCTTCTACGATTGGTTTGAGATCTTCGTAGCAGATCGTGCATATTGTTTTGGCAAATGTACCTGATCATACCTCTCTTCTCCGTATCTTTCCTTCTCTGATTCGCCTCTGTGTAGCTGCGAATCAACTTTCTCGCTTAATTTTCCCGGAAAGTGGAGCGAATTTTGAAAACAAGAAAATATTCCAGGAAACGTGCGAGCGGGAAGAAGGGAAATGGCGCTAACTGCGAAAAAATAAATTAAATAGATTAAGGGAAAGGGAATAGGGATCGACTACTTTCATACAAATAGGTAATTATAAATAAAGTGGAAATTACTTAGAAAAATAAAATAAAATGGAAATTAATTAATTTATATTGACAAATAAATAATTATTTATACAAGCCTTTTACATTCTTTTTTTTTTTTTTTTATAAATAATATTACAAGATTCAACTTATAACCTCTCAGACTTGTTTGCCCTGCGACTCAAACTTCAGAACCTCTTACACCCAACCCCAAAGATTACGCCATTTGGAGCCTATCTCTTAAGCTGTCTTTACATTAAATTATCATGTCATGTTATCAACAAATTAATTATTTTAAATGTTTTAAGATATAAATTATTTTATTAATTAAAATTAACACGATATAAATATATAATCAAATCGTTAACAAACATCACGAATGATAAAATAATATTCACGTTATCAAAGATAACGAATTACCTTAAAGTCTATATAATTGATAGTTGAACCTACACATTTGATACTAAAATACCTATGATTCTAGTTATGTAGTATATGGAAGACCGTTTATTTGATTTATTGTCGTTAATCGAATATACTTTATTCATCTGAATCACCCCTCGTGATAACAAATATTTGCACTACGACACCCATAAATAAATGTCACACCAAAACTACGATAATCACATCGCTATACTCAAGACAACGACCAAATCTCGAAAAACTACCAAAAAATATTAAAGTCCTCTAACTTATATCTTAATTCAAACTAACATTTCAAATTTCCCCAAGAGGACATATATAGGAAGAGCTTTGCTGAGGAGACAAAGGAATCTTCAACGTTTGTAAGGGGTGTTAACTTAGTTGCATGTTATTTTGATTAATGGTATGCGACCATCCGTTTTACATAATCAAATCTCTCATTAATTTCATTCTATAAGGAAAAAGTAATTATTTGGTTTTATTAATTTACAAAGAGAGGGAAAATACAAATTTATATTATAAGGTAAAAAAAAAACAAACTATAGTCTAATTAAGATACTAGAGAGAAAATAAAAAAAAGGAAAAGATTACAAAGAGAGGTAACATCGAGATCTATACTCTAAGTGTGTGTTATAATAAATAAATAAAAGAAACAAAGTGATAGTCTGATTAGGAAACTAAAGAGAAAATAAAATAAGAAACTAATCCTAATCTTTTACATTTGTAATGTAATTACTTAAATTTAAAATTAATTAATTAATTATTTCCAAAAAAATAATTAATTAATATTATTTTACATATTCTAAAAAAAGACAACAAGAAAATTTATATCTCTCTAGAATTGATCGGTCGTTCGTTCGTCTGTTGAATGGAGAAAGGAGAAATCATTCAATGTGTTTCAACTTCTTATGGTGCCATTGTTTCTCTAAACAATATCGAGGAACTGCTAAAGTGCCCCGTTTGCCATGATCTTATAATGTACTGTCCTAGTTTGCATTTTTTTTTTTTTTTTTTTTGAGTTTGATATAATTGGATTTTATTATAAGAAACAATATGAACTGGATCCGGGATTTGAACACCCTATGAAGAATTTGATAATCGACTTTTTTTTGTTTGATGTTTGAAATAATCTAAGGTTTTTTTTTTTTTCCATGAGTACAGTGCCACAACGGACTCACAATCAATCCAAGCTGAAAGCTGAAGGTGGCGCATAACAAATGTCCCTGCTATAAACAGCAATACGTATATATTAGGTTTTTATCACTAGAAAAAGATTGCGGAATCACTTCAAGAGCATTGCAAGTGTTAAAATTTTGGATGCCATGAGATCATTCATTACCCTTATCCTTATAGCACCAAACTCAAACATGAACACATCTGTAACTTCAAGCCGTACAAGTGCCCTTGCATTGATATCTCAACTCTTGTCTCTCATCTCACAAATCATCACAAGGTTGAAATCATCTATGATTCCCACTTCCGACGTGAAATTTTTATTGTTCGTATCCCTCTTCACCGTAGCTGCTTCTAGGTAGAATATGTAAGAAATTATTGTAACTTTTCTTTTCAATTAATCTGCATATTACGGATTCTTCGAATATTTTATTGCAATATGTGGTTAAAATATATCAAATACCTTTGGGTTTGTGAATCTAATACCTTTCATGTTTTTTTTAAGTTAATCGTTATTAATACAATATAGTAAATTGTCCCGATTATTTTTTAAGATCTCTCATTACTTTGATGAATACTTCTGTGTTCATATTGAAGCCTCCACTTTAAATGATATACCAATTCACAGGAAACGAAACGGAGACACGCAAATATCGATACAGTTAGGGGTGCTAATGAGACGAGACAACTCGCGAGCCACTCGAACTTGACTCGGTCAAAACTCGACTCAAGTGAGCTCGATTTGAAATGTTAACGAGTCGAGTCGAGCAACTCGTAACTCGACTCGAAAAGCTCGCGATAAACTCGAAAATATTTTGTATATCAAATTTTAAAAGTTTTTTTTTTAATTTTACATATTTACTTTAGGGGATGTCATAAATAATATATCTCTATTTTGTATTCTTAAAAAATCATAAATTTTCATTATTTATTTAGTTATAAATATATTTATTTTAAAAATAATTAATTTAAAAAAAATATTTAAGAGAACTCGAGTCTCTAGTTTTATGCTTTTCGAGTTCAATTGCTTCATTTTTCAAGTCAATAGCTGAGCTCGAAATGAGCTCGGATTCGAGTTCGAATCGAGTTTAGCTGAACTCGAACTTGACTCGCATCATTAACACCCCTAGATACAGTATAGAGATAGAGGTAAATTGACGGAAGTTCATTTTTGAAGGCATCCCAAGAAGCTTAAGAGAGGAACGAGTGAGCTTCCATTTTGTTTTTCCTCGTCTATTCACTTTACATTATATAACATTATAATGTTGTGGTAATCTATTTTTAGGATTGCTTTTAAAATGAACAAATTCTAACAAAAATGACAAAACTAATATTCTTTGTTGAAATTCAAACACAAGTACAAATATACACATATTCAAACAAAAATGTCATTAGGTATTTAGTTATAACGTGGGGATGAAACAAAATGACCTTGAACATTTAGTTACCATGTTGGGATTTATCTTTACACATTTTGGGACATTTTTAAGGTTACTTTTGTAATAAATTAGTTTTTCAAATAACTTTTGAATTTGTTTATTTAAAACCAATTTCTCCTATTTTTATAGGGACTCAGACTTTGGGCCTCCCGTACACCCTTTGGTAATTTTTTTTTGACAATATAATTTTATTAATTCAAAGTAAGAATACATTTGATATAAACACATAATCAAATTAATTAAAACTTTAGAGAATGACATAATATATAAGCACAGCGTAACCACCGGCTAAAAGCCTACACATTCGATAATCATATAATGATTATAATATTTCCATGCACTCCAAATCGATCATATTAACGACTACGATTCGATTTTGGTTGGCTCCCGGCCATTGAATATGTCTTATTGTTTGAATCGTCCACACTCCAATAAACACCACAACAAAACGATTGAAAGAACATATCACACTGATTTCATTATTGCTTCTATTCGATCGAATATGTTTTACCATCTAAATTATCCATACACAAGAAACACTACAACAAAGACGACGAAAACCAACTGTCGCGCTATCACGACACAACCACACACAAGAATAAGTCGACATAAGATCATTTAAAAAAATTAAAATCCAAATTAAGGTGAATAACTGTGGTGATTTCAGGTAAAAAATAAAAAATAAAAAAATCACCCTTTCTTGCTTATGGGAAAAAAATAGAAGAAATAACATATGAGAGAAAATGAGGGACAACTAAGGTTTTTGAGGTTCTATGATTTAAAGTATCATTCAAATATAAATTCAAATTGATGGTCAAATACCTTGAAGGTCTAATACCTTCATACTATTAAGAAGAGTATATAATGAAATTAATTTTTTGAAAGGAAAATTAATTTTATTAATTCAAACTTGTAATATATTGATAGATTCAATATACAAATAGTTAAAAATCATATAGATGATACATATTTGATTAATTACTGCTATAATAAATTATATAAAAACCTACAAATTTAATTATATATTGAATTATAAAGAGGCCATTCCTAACAAGTAAGTCAACTTTGTTGTTTTATAAATTCTATGGGTAAGTGCATAGAGGCAAATTGTTTCCAGCTTATGATGTTTGATTTATAATCCCAAAGTTTCTTTTGAAACCTCGAGGCTTTGTTACCATATGGCCAATGGCTATGTTACTAAATTTATTTTATATTCTATAGAAAGCCACATAATTATTATACTTGCCGAATAAGTGCATAGAGAGTCAAACATCAAAACTCCCTATCAAGAATGAGGTAAATTCTAAAATTCAATATTAATATTATTATTTATGTGGATGTTCTTATTTTTATCATTACTAATAAGTGCGCACATATTATGCACGTGAGCTTTTATATTAGAATAATTAAAATTGTCTATAAGTCTTAGCCCAATTTGTTAAATTGTTCAATCTTATGGCAAAAGATATGGGGGTAGAGGGGTTGAGTCCTTAAAACAATTTACTATATCAGACAAAAGGACAAATTTAAAAAAATATATATTAAATCAAGTTCGCACGTGCTACACGTGAGTTTTTGTATTATAATAATTAAAATTAGTATATTTTTTTTATAAATATTAATTATCATAATTGTTTCTATTTTTTATTTGATTTGATTTGTTAATTTTTTATTATAAACTATTCATTATTTGCACAAGCCTTTATGTGGGCACTACATTTTGGTTATAATGCGTTTCTCACTAAAAGATGATACTCATTTTTGTATTTTTTAAAAATCATTTGGAAAATGATTTGGAGTTACCACTTATTTTTATTTATTTTTGGGTTAATAATAAAATAAGAAATAAACTCTAAATGCGACTTCTAATAAAAAATAAGATGCGAAAAACCGAGTCTAAGTTCTCACTAAAGCCACGATCGAGAAGGTACAAGAGAAAGTCAGAAGACCCTCCCTCTAAGCCCATATGCGTTGGGTCTCTAATAATCAAGTTAAGGCTAATACAACGATTGACTAATCAAGCAATGAATATAAAAAATAAACAACAATGATATTACAAGAGAGCATCAAAACATATAATAAATAACAAAAGTCACAGACGATAAATATCTACTTTGAAAGCGAATTGCGAACGCTGTTAATAGAAAACGGGTTAACCCAATAACACATATAGAAATATTAATTATTAAATTATAAAATGAGCTCTAAATCATTTATTGAAATATACATGAGATGTTGGGTCCCACTAAGACCCGTTTATTTAGTACATAAATCAACTTCACAAAGTTCCATTTTTTAGAGTTGTATAATTGATTGTCTTTTGAGTTTTGAAAATTATGTTAAAAAATGAAATTTGAAAAATGAA
The DNA here is from genome assembly GCA_016808115.1 of Tetrastigma voinierianum. NCBI lineage: Eukaryota > Viridiplantae > Streptophyta > Magnoliopsida > Vitales > Vitaceae > Tetrastigma > Tetrastigma voinierianum. The sequence continues at coordinate 127,852 of JAEQBH010008114.1, forward strand.
AATTTAATTAGGGAATTTTTTAAAAATAAAATAAATAAATAAATAAAAATGATTTGGAAAATAAAAGGTTTGAAGTTTGAAAATTGATATTTGATTTGTAGAATTTAAAGAAAGTGAATTTTGAATTTTAAATATTTTTTAAAACATAAAGATCATAAATTTTATATATTTTTAAAATTAATTAAAGTGATTTTTTGAAATTATACAAAATGATTATTTTTTCATTTTTTTTAAAATTAAGGAATTATTTTTATTTTTAAATTTATAATTAGGGAATTTATTTTATTTTTGCTTTTTATTTAGTAATATTTGAAAATAAAATTTTAAATATTTTTTAAAATAAAATAAAATAATTATTTTTACTTAGATAAGATAACAATAACAATAATATTTGCTTGAGTTAAGTATTAAAAATAGTTAAAATTTAAAATGAATGATGTTATAAGTATTATTAAAACCGGTAAAGTTTGAAACAAGAATAGATGTTGACTATTGGTTTAAGGCGTCACTTACAAGATAATGTAATTTTGAGATTTCATTTTTAAGGTGTGTGTCCTAAGTGATGCGGATAGTGAGTCCTCATTAACAAAGGACATCGCAATGGATCATGCTGAGGTTAATTCCAATGAAGCTGAGCTGCACTCTAAAATAAACGACGACAACTAAATTCGACTCAATATAAAATAAATGAATAAATAGACATAATAAGAATGAACTAGTCCTAATCGAGTTGGGCTATACCAAGGTAAATGAGTTGTATAACTAATTAGATTAACTTAAGGAAAATGACTAATCTAATGGGTCGAGCATGTTGATTCAACTTAATAGGTTCAAATTTAAAGTTTAATGAACCTTGGGTGAACTATGCCTAAATAGGCTTAGGCCGAGGAGCTTGCAAGATAATAGGATGAGCCCTAATAATAATGAAAGATCGAATACATACTAATTATTAGATTAAAAAACGATGAAAATCGGGATAGATGACTGATTAAGAGATTACACACTAAAAATATAAAATAAAGCATGGTTAAATGATACTAGCCTTTTACTAATTCTGGGCACTCCATGCTTCAAATGTTAATGCAAAACAATTTTTTCAAAATCTGAGGGAAGGCATTTTTTTTTCCAAAATTTCAAAGGGGAGGGGAGAAATGGCCATTTGGACCTTCGTGAGGTTTGCTTAAGTAGTAAATGAGAGTTTTCTTTTTTTAGGGTTGGTCTTGAGTCCTTGAGGCATGGCTTAAGTGACAAATGAGATTTTGGGGGATGAATGCCCTCTCGACTCTATATAAATTCGCCAATGCGTTAGGAATAACGAGTCATGTTCTATTTGAATGTTTAATTATCATGGCCTTTTAAGCTGAGGTCTAACTTAAGTGATAAATGAATGAGAAGGCGCTATAGTAGATTTAGGTTCAATCTTATAAGACTTACAGATAACATACTATATAAAGTGAATATATGTTAAAAAAAAACTTGGGCTTCAATTACACTACACATGACTGATATATGGGCTTGGGTTTAATATTACACTGCTTGGTTTAACCGTTGGGCTTCTGAATAAAGGCTTATTTCATAGCGTTTTGGAAACAAATGTTCACAGAGTGTTTTTACTTTTGTACAGGGTGGATTTTATTATTTTTTATTAAAAAAAAAGCAAATAGCCATTCATATATATAAAAAAAAAAACAAAAAACAAATAGTCATTAATATTACCAATTTTAATCATTAAATTTTGATTACATTAACATGACATTAGTACAACAAATAACCACACCCAACATATATTATCCCTTTAACCCTTTTAGGTTAAAGGGTTATACTATTTAAATATACATCATTATTTGAACTGGGCATCTATAATTAGGCATTTAAGAAGAGTATTTTTATTTTAATCATTAACATTTAGATCTATAATGGGTCGGACGATCACTCGAAACGATAAATAATGTTTCATCGATCGTCAATTGATCGGTACCAGATTTTGTCATGCTTAAGGTCCAGCCCATAGTGAGCCTAGAAAGGGCGGGTCAAACGGACCCAATAATTAATTAATTTTATAAAAATTTAAACCATTTTTTCTAACTTAAAATTTAATGCATGTACTAAATTGTGTTTTTATTTTACTATTATAATAAAACTTCTAACATAATATATATTATAAATATACACATTACGTATTTTTTTTAAAAATAACACAAGGATAGGAAGTGGTGGGTCTATCAAGATGGGTTTATGGGCGGCTAAAACCCATAGGCTCGAAATTGACTTTGTACCAAACGAACCACTCATCTCGACCATCCTAAAACAAAGCTCGCCGTGCTCGTTTGCTGGCTCGCGCCGAAGCACTGTCGACGGACTAAGAACTCCTGACTCGATACATTTTTTGAGACTCTAATCACAATAATAGGTATTGTGATTAGTATAATGATGATTTTTCATAAATAATAAAATTAATGATATTATATAAGCATGAACTACTCATATTATCCATTATGCTTAACTCATACGATAAAGTCGCTCAACTGCTTAAATAAGAAACATGTTAACGGTTTAAGCCTACGGCTTTTGTCGAGCCCAACCGCAGTTAGCTTATTATATTATAACTAAAATAAACATACGTTAAAAAAACAAAATAATATTGTGGTTAAAAATAAAATAAAAGTATGTTACTATAATTAAAAATAAAATGAAAATACATTTTAACATTGAAAAAATACAAAGATATTTTAATATAAAAATATACTTGGATCGTGAATTGTTAGAACTGAAGCACTTATGCGGAAATCTCAAACAAAATTCCCAAATCACCATTACACTGTTCACCCCATGAGGTTCGTAAAGGTCAAAACCGTAATATTGACGTATTTTTCAATGTGGTCTTCAACGAACAGTCCTTCTTTCTTTCTCCAACCTTGCTCGATCTATCCAACGCGGAGAAGCAAAGGAAAAAAGGCCCAATCCTTTGTAATTATTTCCCTACTGCTTATTCAATCGACAAAGAGGTATGGATTCTTCGTTTCCCCCTGTCGTCTTTGCTGTGCGAGATCGAAGTATTGGAGTAAAATGTTGAAGATTTGTTTGCTTTGATTTTCAGATTTGTTCTGTTGTTGCAATTATTTCGTGATCAATTATCCGTTTCGATTCTGCCAAATTATAGTTTTTTTCTTTTTATTTTTTAGTCTAATTGCTTTTGTTTGTTCGCCGTTTGGTTGATGAGAAACCGGAGGGAAAGGAATATCTCTTTGATTAATTCCACATGCAATCATATGAAATGGAAATCATTCAAGAGTTACGGTGGTTTTGTAGCACGATATTTTTTCATAAATTTGCTGTCCAGAGATTTTGTATGTATGGAAGAAGGAGGTTCTCATAGTTGTTAACTGTCGTCTGAGTTTGGCTTGAATTATTGATAGACGAGTGGTGCTTCTGTTGAGTTTAACATCAAGCTTAGTCTGAAACATGAGCTATCAAAAAGAAAAAAGAAAAAAGAACCAAAGTATGATGATAAGTGTACCTGTGATCCGAAACTGTTGGTTGTCCTGTCTCTAAAATTTTGTTAATTGAGCAGGACAAAAAATGTCTGCTTCAAAATTATTGCAATGGGTCAGTCATATTGTTTGGGGACTTTCTGCATATAGATAGCAACCAAGCGGGACAATATATTGATAATTATTCTACAATATAATTTTCATAGGATTTCATACTTCTAAAAAGTAACAAACAAAGTGTTATCATTTGGTGTGTCTATCTAGTTGATTAATGGACTATTGCTCATGGTTCATACAACTCAAAAAGTTCATAATACATGATGCAGGGTTTGCACCATCCTCCTGAGCATTAGTATTGTGTGACTATACTGTTATAGATAGTTTTGTCCATGATACAGTTTTCACAAAAGAATTTGTTCATTAATGTTACTGTTGGCAGAATTTTTTTTCTTAATATACCCTTCATTTTTTTATCGATAGTATATACCCTTCATATTTCGAAGAAAATTCATTTTTCTTTGGTCCAATAAAGATTCATACCATCCATAGTTTAGTAAAGCCCTTCTCAAGGTCATCCTCAGACATCATGATTCTCTGGGGAGTTGATCAGAAACAAAAAATAGGATTTTGCTTAATTTTTTGCTGTGCACTTTTAAGCAAATTTTCCAATTTGTGTTGGTTGATTAGTATCACACCTCATGCATTAAGCTGAATGTTGATCGATCATATAGTAGCCCCAGATGGTGAATCCTTCAATTATTTATTGATTTATTGATTTATTTATTGAATTAGATGAAAGGGAGTAGAGATGGGACAAAGAACGACCGAGATTCAAAATCTTCATCTGTTAACTCCCTTCCTCTTATTCTCGATGTAGAGGACTTCAAGGTAAATACTCAAAGCTTTCCTGTTGCATTGCAGTGGTGTCATTAAGGTTTTCATATCTCCTCTGGTTACATTTTCTTTGCAGAACAAATGTTAATATCTATCTATTTGCCTTTTTTAGGGGGATTTTTCATTTGATGGATTGTTTGGAAATTTGGTAAATGAGCTCCTTCCATCTTTCCAAGAAGAAGAAGATGATTCATCAGAAGCACATGCTGGGAATGACATTCTTCCAAATGGCACTTCACGAATTCAATATGATGCTTCAAAATCAGCACAAGGGCCTTTATTTCCAGAAGTGGATGCCCTTTTATCTTTGTTCAAGGATTCTTGTAGAGAATTGGCTGATCTCCAACAGCAGGTACATCTTGTGTCTGTTGGTAGACCTGAAAGAGTCATCTTTGCTTATTTTCTGAGCCCTTTAATGTTTCTGGAGCTCTTTTGTATTATTTTTGCATTGAAGATTGATGGAAAACTGTACAATCTTAAAGAAGGAGGGGTTTCAATCCAAGATTCTACACCAAAAGAAGACACTTGCTGGAGGTTAGTAATTAAACTGATATTTTTTTCTTTCTTCAAATCTTTCCATCAAAAGTTCTGGCCAGATGACCATCAAGAAGGATCTAATGATCCTCATTGCCCAAAAATAACTTGAGTTTTCTTTGTATTTAAAATTCTGAATGTGTTATTAAGAGGAGAAAAGTCGTGATATCCTTCCTTTTACTTGCATCAATCCTTGTTCAGCCAGGATTTGGTGGTAGGAAGTGGTGGAGATTGTGTTTGTTTCTTCTTATATGTTGTTTTATCGAACCTGACTTAAAAAATCAATTTTTCCCCATCCGTCTCTTTTGGAGGATGATTTTATGGGCTCTCCCTTTCATCTCTGTATGGTTTTACAACCATAGTCAAAATAAGAATCGGTGAACTACTTAAGTACTCAGAGTCTTGAATTGTCTGATGAATCTGTGTTTGTCATGCGGTTCCAATTAAATTAGTGCTTTAGTTACATTTCCTATTTGTCTTTTTTTCAGCTGGAAAAAGGTGTAGATGGCTTGTTTGATAGCTTCGCAAGATTGGATTCCCGTATTTCAAGTGTTGGACAGACTGCTGCAAAGTGAGGATCATCTACGAGTATAATTTATATACCCGACAGTGATACATTAGAAGAAAGACATAATTTATTATGCGGGAGTCTTTGTTTTAGATTTCCATTCCAATCCATATGTTTTTATAACATTTTTAGTTTTCTGTCATTATTTGATTAAATTGTAAAGTGTCCTTTAATTCACACCGTTCTTTCTTGTCAGAGTGCAGATGCCCAGCGAGAAACTGCTAGTCAAACAATAGAACTCATAAAGGTATTATCCATCAAGACACATGAAATTGATTACCATTTGCATAGAATGAGCTACCGTATCACTTTGTTGATTTTCAACTCTGCAGTACTTGATGGAGTTCAATGGCAGCCCGGGTGACTTGATGGAACTTTCAGCTCTATTTTCTGATGACAGTCGTGTTGCTGAGGCTGCTTCAATTGCACAGAAATTGCGTAAGATTTGAAGCTACACTAATTGTCCATTTCGACTTGCTGAATGTAATGTCCCACTGGCTGAACATATTGTTTTGTACTATGAGACTGATGCTTAATTCAATCTCTTAAAGTTTCTGTACCATGATCCTGGATTATCCTTTTTTCTTAATGGGGTTATTGTGTTGGACACACTTTTCCTAAAGCTGTGAACAATTCTATGATTTCCTTTTCACTTTAATAATGAGTTCTTGTCCCAAGCTTCATCCCAGCTATTTGATCTCAGTGCATCCAATGTTAGTGTTTTCTTGTGTCCATGATTATATGCTTGAATTGTGCACATATTTCTGATTGCATTCACTCCTAGAACCGAATCATTTCATATCAAATGATTCTTCTCTGCTATGGTAATTAAAAAAAAAAACCTTCTTCCCTTACATTTGCACTCTTTTGTTGGTTATTCTTATATCAGTGATAATTTTGTTTGCTGTAGGCTTTTTGGTTTTAAGCTTCTTGTTTCCTTTTCCATTTTTTTTTTGTTTTAACATTCCTACTTTGTTTACAAATTGTATTTTATTATTCTTCTTTCCATTTTTGTGGAATTTCTCCCTCTGATTGGATGGAATACACTCTGCATTAGAACTTCAACTAGAAGCCCCAACCCACACAAGAAGGGGGAAGGGAAAAAATTCCAACTTTCTTTCCTGGTTGTTGTAATCCAGAAAAGGGTCAAATGTATAAGAGAGGAGAGAGTAATGTTTCTGAAAAAAGTAGACGAGAAAATGAGGAGAAGGGCATCCACAAAACAACACAATTGAGTTGCATTGCTCAGAGATAGTCCCAATTCCCTGTTGCTGAATGATTAGGGAAGAATTGTGGAGACAGAATTGAAAGATAAATTTAGTGTAATTTTGTTTTAGTTGGACAAAACCAAGTCTGTTGGAAGCCAGTTCCTTTGTCATTAGGGCATATTGTTGAATAAGTTTAATTTGATTTTAAAATTTTGTGCTTTATGACACATACTGTTTTCTATATGAAGAGCTTTTCCTCAAAAAGAAAATGGTAACATAGGAATATGATTTCTCTTCATCATTATCTTAAGCCCTATGCCATTTTATTCCTAAATTCCTGCCTGTTTTAGGTCATGCTCCATTTCTATTTGGTAATTAAGTATGAGTTTTGTTCTGTAGAAAATTAGACATAGAGGATTAGGTGTAGGGTTTTCTGATCTAAAGTATCAGTGATATCAGAGAATTCACACTTATACAACAACATTCTTTTGTTTTTGCATTGTTGCAGTTAACCTTTTGTGTTATTACTGTTGATTTTGGGGTCATTTGCTGAAGAGGATGTGGAAGACAAGGTAGCTGTACCATCTGTTGTTGAAAATGCAACTGCAAGCAGAGGCTTAGAAGTTGCTGTTGCTAACCTTCTGGGATTATTGTAATGGTATGTTAATTTTCTTTGATGTCGCAGTGGTTAACAATTTCTGATAGAGGAACCAAAAATATTATTTGAAAGTAATTAGTGCCCTTGAGGCTTGGTTCGAGTGGTAAGTGCGTGGTGAGGTTATGGGAGGTTCCAGGTTCAAGTTCCGATGTGGGGAAAAAAGAAAAAAATTGTTTCCTATGTGGAGAGACAAACAAACCAATGCAAATGGAGTCCATTATGAACAACTTTTCAAATTGTAGGTAGGTGGCTTGGACCCATGACCTCCTACCACTCAAAGCTCTAATACCATGTTCAACAACCAACTCTCCTAAAAGCTCAAGCTTGTAGGATTTGAGTTTAATTTGAATATCATGTCTTTTAGCATGACTAGGCATGAAGGAAAACATAACAAAAACCATTTGCTGAAGAATCATGGTAGTAAAATTTTAAAGATAAAATGAAATACAGTACTAATTTAAATATTAGTAAATCATGCAGGAGAGAACCCATCAAAAAAAACAGAAATCATATGGGAGGAAGAAATTATGTGAAATAAATTTATTACAATTAACTAACGATTTCAGTCTAATATTATTTAAGTGAACCAGTTTGTTTATAATGTTATGGTAGACCAAGTTGGGTGTGCTCTGTTTATTAGTTCATGAGCTAATATTACGGGGCTATGCTTCTATCTCCTTATGCAAGATCTTAAAATTTTCAGCACTATTCAATTTGTTTTTTGGGTTACACAACCGAGTGAAAGGAATGTAACATGGCTGGAAAAAAATGGAAAGAAGTAAATGAATCCTTGCAATCACACATCAAAGCGCAATCAGACTTAGGGCCTCCTAAGCAATCAAGCTTAGGAAGAAGGTAATAGCACACTCAAAGAAGCATAATAGATGCTGAAACTTCTATTAAAATTATCACTTCAACTTTGGAAGACCACATAGGTAGATATAGACCCTGTTAATATAACGTAACTGGACAATCTTTTTAATTCCCTTATATTTCCTTGTAAAAATAGGAAGATATAAGACAATTAGTATCATTCAGAAACTAAAAGAACTAGACAATTTTCTAAATATTAATTAGAAGATTAAAATGAAAAGAGACTTATTAAGATTAGCCATTGCCTAACATTAAAGGCTCAACAAAAGCAAATTGTGCATCAATCCTACTCCAACAAAAGGACTCTAAATAGAACTGATGCAACCAAACCATCATTGTCTTTTCTTTGTGATCTTCTTGTTGTAGATAAACTCTAAATTATTATCACTTTCCTATGTGATAAACCATAAATTCTAGAAAATTATCAGAATGAAGGAGATTCTTCCTTAATCATGAATTTGATAGTGAGCTCATTTGGAGATATTGTCATCGTGCTAGATGAATTTGCTACCTTGCACATATGGTTATTGATAAACTTGGTGGAATTTTTCTTTCTACAAATTCAAATGCAAACAAAGAGAAATTGGTCAACTTGAAATTATTAGTTTCTGAACTTTGAGTTCCTAAAATTTTGGACTCATAAAGCAAGAGCCTTACATGTATTAATAGTCACTTTGAGGCCTGGCTCAATGGTTAAGAGTTGGGGTGGGCATAGGAAGGGAACTAGGTTCGAGTCCCTATAGGGACAAAGAATGAAAAAAAACCTATAAACAAAAAGAGCCTTACATACTTATTAATAGTCATATTCCTTTCTAAATAATACAATTCTAACATTTAGTTGTTTACTTTTTCTGTAGAACTGGAGAACAGATTGCTATCCCGATTTGATGCAGCATCACAAAGAAGAGAACTGTCTACCATGTCAGAATGTGCTAAGATTTTATCTCAGGTTATATGTGTGAATTATTTTGCTCTGAAGAAGGTACTTTCATTAAGTTTGTTTGGAAAATTTGGAAGATGTGGATCACTGGCCAATAGGATATCAAGAAACAAAAATGGAGCGATTTTTTGAAAACACTTCTTATTTGGTTTGAAGGAACAAAATTCTATTGAAACACAACTATGAAGCAGAATTTGTAGCTTATTCCCTTGAAGGTACTGTGCACTTATGCACAACAAAGGAGGTCTTGATCTATCCTCCCAATGTTTTACTGGGTTTTCACATACTCTCTAAAAAACACCTTAAAAACCTAAATATTGTTTTAATCACATCGTTCTGTCTTTGGTGTAAATATTCAGAACCCCTTTTCAATTTAAATTTTGTAAAATATTTAAAGTTGGAAATTTGTTTTTTGTTTTAACTAACAGAAAGCATGTTTTGGAATAGTTTCCAAATAGGTCCCAAGTTTTATTTGAAAAATTCATTGAGTCTCATAGCTCTTCCCATATCTTGAACTTTCTTTTTTCCTTTGTGGGGGTGTGTGTGTGTGAGAGAGGCGCAGCAGTGGGGACTGTTACTCATTGAAGTTCTAAATCATTTTGTTGGCCCAACATGTATGCCTAGTTGGAAAGCACTTGGGAGATTAGGAAATGCCTGGAACTCTCATAACACTTCTTTTTCTTAGTATACAATAACTTGATGCAATTTTTGGGTGTTCTCTTAGTTGGGAGTTGTACCATATTGCCAAAATATAATGATCATCTCTTGGAAATGTGAAATTACTAACACACTTTATTATAGGGTTTCCTGATTTTGAAACCTATCTATGCTTGATGTTCCTAAGTCATTCACCTTTAGCTTTTTCTTTCTCTTACAGTTTCAGGATCACACAGGTGGGTGTATGATTATTTTTTAAGTGTGAAAAACTACAAATTTAGGTTTGTTATGGATTGATTCTATGTTTAGATCATTCTGTGTGATTTTAATATGTTTTTTGGGCCAAGTGATGTTATTAAATATCATGATGACTCTAACAACTCTACTTGGGAACCCAATATAAACATATTCCCACTGTTTTTGTTCCTTCTTCCTTTTCAATCATCAACAATTTTCTGTCAAGCTGATTGATTTGTTTATTTTTAATGCCTTAATCCAACACAACGACCAGGAGAATGCAGGAACTTCTCCTGCCTTACTGTTAGTATGCAATAACTTGATGCAGTTTTGGTGTTTTCTTAGTTGCACCATATTGCCAAAATATAATGATCATCTGTGAATGTGAAATTACTAACACACTTTATTAGGGGTTTCTGATTTTGAGCTTCTATCTATGCCAGTGTTCCTAAGTCATTAACCTTTAGCTTTTCTTTCTACCATGATTTCAGGATCCACACAGGTGGATGCATGATTGTTTTTTTAAGTGTGAAAAACCTGGAGTAGGTTTTGTTATGGATTTTGATTCTATGTTCTAGATCATTCTGTGATTGTAATATGTTTTTGGACACTGATGTTGATGATGTCATGATGACTCTAACAACTCTACTTGGGGGCAATATAAAAATTCCCACTGTTTTTGTTCCTTCTTCCTTTTCCAATCATCAATTTCCTGTCAAGCTGATTGATTTGTTTGTTTTTTAATACTTTAAATCCAACCTGAGTGTATGTGTGTGTTTTTTCAATTCCTTCCCTTGAAACGATCGTGAATTGTAGTGCAGTTTCAGGTTGGATATGGTAAATTTAGTGAGAATCTGTGAATTTATTGAAAGATTTCAACTCTCTTCTCACACCTATGTTTTTTTCTATGCAGTTTAACAGGGGCACCAGTGCAATGCAGCATTATGTGGCAACCCGTCCAATGTTTATTGACGTGGAGGTCATGAATGCAGATACCAGATTGGTTCTTGGTGACCAGGGTTCACAAGTTAGTCCTAGCAATGTTGCCCGTGGACTTTCTTCTTTGTACAACAGGTTTTGAAGAATGGGTATTGATCTTAAGTGATTGGGTTCTTGGATGGATTTGATATATTTGTTTTGTTTTGTTTCAGATACTGTCCGAAAAAGAAGCATACGATGTGGCTGTATTCCCTCTCTAATGATGTCATGGCAATTTTGGTTCAGTGCGGAGGAAGAATGCCTAATCTTTATGCTTTATGATTTTAAATGAGTTCAGATAGTGAATGTGAATGGTTGATAATTTCCAATATACTAACAAATACTGTTGAGTGTAGAGTTCTGGAGCAGCGGGTTACAGGACTTGGATAAATAATGGTGAAGAAGCCACTCCCTTGTAAATTTGCCTCCTATGGAAGAAGGCGGACTTCTATTAGTGAGTTGAATTACTTGCACTTCATTTTCTCCATTTGACTTAATAGCAATTTGAATTCATGATCAATTTTGACTTCATTTTATTTGACTTGAGGCTGCAGTATCTTAGAATGTTAGCAGTGGCATATGAGAAAACTCAAGAACTTGCTAGAGATCTACGAGCTGTAGGATGTGGTGACTTGGATGTTGAGGTGGCAGTAAACTTCAATCATTGTTAACTCCTTCGTAGATATGAAACCCTGGCTTCTCACCTTCAGCAAATCCCCATTGAAAGGGGAGGCATTTAATGGGATAAACAATATTATGATAAAATGGAAGTCAACCCTGTTGATTGGGGTTACATTCCCTAGTATACTGATACTAGGACATGATCAGCCTAATATGAAGGTATCCTAAGAGAGGATACATGCGACAGTGTTATGGAACTCCTCTAGATTATGATGTTGAAATGCTTGCAACTGATGTATGGATGCTGATTAGGTGGTCCCAAAGTGGAGAAAATTTACTTCTGGACTGAATCCTATAGGCTATAACAAGCAAAAATTTTGGCAATTTGTATCGGCTATTTGCATGGTAGTGAAACCTGTGGTTTGATGTTATTATCCGGCCCAAAAAATGAGTGTGGTCTCTTCTTGGAATTTTAAGACAGTGTATCCATCTCTATCCTGCTCCAAATAACCTTTGGCTTTAGGGTAATATTGTTACAGAAACAAGAGCTGGGGTAAATGGATAACCAAAACCCATATGTACTTTTTGTTTAATCAACAAGCCTCCTGATGTATCTAATTTATTTTGCCTAGGTCTAGCAGTAAATAGGCATTGTATTTTATGATATTAATGAACCTTTAATAATCTATTCTTCATTAACTTGGTGGTGAGTTTTGATCTCTTACTGGTCTACAAGATTAAAGGTTTGAATTTTCAAATGAATGTTATATAGGCTATAATCTCTTTTTTAAAAACAAACTGCATTTTCATGTAGTCTTCTTGATTGGGAAGATGAACTCAGACCAAAAACTTACTTTTCCCTTATCTCATATAAAGCATTTAATTTGATGTTCTTAACACCGATCTTTTGTTGATTCAGGTCTTACAGAATCTCTTTTTCTCGCTCACAAGGATGAGTATCCTGAACATGAGCAGGCTTCTCTTGGACAACTCTATCATGCAAAGGTTTGTGTAAATCAAATATTTTCTGTGAACCATGTGAAACATAAACTTGAGTTGGCTTTAGTGGATTCACTCTCTGTTAATTACATCCATCCGATTTATATTATGCTATGTAGATGGAAGAAATGCGTGCTGAAAACCAGCAGCTATCTGAATCATCTGGGACCATTGGGCGCTCGAAAGAACTACGTAGCATCTTCTCACCAACAGATATCTGTTACTGTGGTTACAGAGCTTGTGCGTTGGAATGAAGAAGCAATTTCTAGATGCACTTTGTTTTCATCTCAGGTAAAATTTCTTTCTCCATTTTGATATTGAAAATTTAAAGTGCTTTGACAACTTCAGTTTGAATTCAGTGAATTACTGGCTACTAAATTTTGTCTCTTATGATTTGAATTTAATTTTCTAAAATTCCTTTCAGAATCTTCTACTGATTTAATAAGTGTATCTTATTTTCTATTGATATTCATACTAGCTGACTACAAGTACTAAGTGAGGTGGCTAAAGTGGTCATGTTCTTCCATGGTTTTATGTTCCTATCACAGTCGAGTGGTATAATGTGAAAGTTGTGTCAGTGTTGGGGGACTGATAAACTACATGATCTGATGATCATTAGGTCTTCCCCTGATAAAGAAAGATTTTATGTTTTAAAGGGATTTGTGGACTGTAGGCTTGGATGACTAATATTTTAATTGCCCAAAGAGTGGAGTATTATTTTAGGGCTTTAAGTTTGTATCACCTCACAAACTTTATTTGAAGTTTGAGAACTAGATAACAAGACTAGCTGACAGGTAGTGCGGATTGTACTTCCTGTGGTTGTAACTTGTATAAACTATGACTCGTGGTAGGAGGTTCTGATTTTAGGTCTGCTGGAGATTCTTTCACCTTGCTTGGTGGGTGACTGATCCCCTCTTAAGGATTACTTTTGGCATTTTCCAAGAGATCTCGTGAGCATATGTAGTTTCAGATTCTTTAGTTGAACTTTTGCTAATTGATGATTAACGTGTCTTTTTACAGCCTTCTACACTTGCAACCAATGTAAAAGCAGTGTTTACTTGCCTGCTAGACTAAGTAAGTTGGTTGATTTTTTTTTCCACATTGTGGTTTTCAGTTGAATTCAATTTCATAGTTTGCGTGGGTTTGTTGATGCGGATGCTGAGTGTTTTTTGTTTTTCAAGGGTCGGTCGGTGTATGGCGGAGGGGACTTGGAGCCAGGCTAGAGAGAGCCTAAATGAAGCTGCAGCTTTGAGAGAAAGGTTTATGCTGAGCACAATTGTTAGTAGGAGGGTGGCTGCTGCAGCTGCTTCTTCTGTAATTACTTGATCACATGGCCTTTTTTCTGCAATCTAAAATTCACTCTAGTTCATAGCTCAATTCAATGTATATGCTATATGGAAATTATTGAATATTTATCTAAATTAGTTGGCATAAGAAACTTTGTTACTGATGTGTAGGCAGAAGCTGCTGTTGGTGAAAGCAGTTTCAGATCTTTCATGGTGGTTGTACAACGTTGTGCTATCAGTGTGGCTATTGTTCAGCAAGTTTGTTACATATCTGAATACCTTTTATTCAATTATTTTAATTAAGCTCATGAGAGAATGACTAGAAATTTATTTTGAACTAATGGAACTGTTTTTTCTCAAGTACTTTGCAAACTCTATATCTCGGCTTTTACTACCTGTGGATGGTGCCCATGCTGCTTGCTGTGAAGAAATGGCTCACTGCTATGTCAGTGCAAGAAACTGCTGCTTATAAGGGCTTCAAAATGCATAGAAACTGTGATGGCTGAGGTCTGTAGTTGCTGAAATTCATCGACATCTAGATTAGAGCAAGTTGCATGTTCTCCACCATATCCTGTCTTTTACCCTCAGATATGTATTAGCATGGTGGTTCCTCGCATTTTGTGTGTGTTTTTTCTTCAAATTCTACTTTGATTTCTACCCTACCATTTCTTATTTTCATGCTTGAATCTTCTTTTCATTCAGCATCACATAGTCCTTAACATTTATTTGGTGCTCTTTTGTTTTTCATTCTTATGTATGATATTTTATTATGGTAAAATTCTTGTGCAGGTGGATCGGTTGCTATCAGCTGAACAGAAGGCAACAGATTATCGCTTGCCTGATGATGGAATTGCTCCCGACCATCGACCAACAACTGCCTGCACTAGGTATATCGACATACTTGGAACCTGAAGTCTGAAATTAATATTTGCCAATCTCTTGGGGATTCTTGGAGAGTGGATGGGACTTATGTTTTTTATAGGTGAATTATGTCCCATTGAACCGGGAAGGTCCTACAAACCCTCCCCAGTCAATGGTTCTATTTTATTTCTTAGAGCATTTGAAGCAACTCAGTTTTGTTCTCATAGCATTGAAATAAAGATTAAATCACTTAAAAGATTTGAGAACCGACTGTGTTTCATCTTCTTTCTATTTATTTTTATTTGGAGATGGCTCCATTTTCTGCAACAGAAACTCATATTGTTGTTTTGTTCTATTTTCTTGTTGCTTCTGGATGCCAATTGATGTTTTCTTTTCTCATCTCTTGAATAGAGTTGTGGCGTATCTCTCTCGTGTGCTTGAGGCTGCATTCACTGCCTTAGAAGGTCTTAATAAGCAAGCTTTCTTGACCGAATTGGTATGGTATTGTGGTCTCTATTCTATCTTCCATACGATACAGTTCTGTGATTGCTACTGAGCCAAAATTTATTTGACTCGCTTTTCATGGTTTCATATGTGCAAATAAATCGGTGTAAGATACTTCGAGTCTTGCTTCTGGATGGATGTGTGGATTCATGTGCTGTTCCTTCAGATAGTTTTCTATATATTTATTTTACGAAATAGTAATGAAAAGGCAGCTAAGCTATCACTCTTTAGAGTTGTATATGTTAAAAAGCATGATCCATATCAAACCCAAATCTTATAAGCTTGAGTTTTTAGGAGAGTTGGTCGTTTACATGGTATCAAAATTTGGTATGGCGGGAGGTCTTGGGTTCGAGACCTCTCTGTACAATTTATTCCCCATTTATTGATTTGAAAGTCTATAGAGGGCTTTGTTTGGTTTGTTTGATTTTTCACGTGCGGGTGTGGGGCTGCGCGTGAGGAGGAATTAAAAGCATGATTCATATTAAATTCATATCTATAAGCTTGAGCTTTTAGGAGAGTTGGTGGATTTACATATAGAATAATGGCTGTCCCGATAGCGCGCCACCCCCAACCCCGGAAAGCACAAAGAAGACCAAGTCTTGTACCAAGATGCCTTAGAAAGCTACAGGCTTCATAACAAGGATTATCTCTTTTAATTTATTTATTTTAATCTTTGACTTGTATTAAGTAGAGTTATATGGATTTGGGAAATCTAAATTATATGTTGTTATTTGTAAAATATGATTTGAAATAAGATTCTTGTAGATATCTGTAGCAATCAACTTGGTTGGTGTATTGATTAGTAGAGTTGTGATTTTGTAAATGGGTGAAGTTAGAAAAAAAAAAAAAACCAGTGTACTGAGTTAAACTGTCAGCCCTTGAATGCTGGAATCAATTCTTTAATCCATTTCATATCCATCATCCCGCTGAATTAAGTAGTCCGTTCTACAGTTGTCTGATTGTGTGACAAATCCATATTCTCTCATTTTCATGAACTTTATTTTGGTGCATAATTTCTTTCATTACCTTTTTCTTATCAGATTTCTTTCATTACCTTTTAGTGATAACATGGTGAATGTTTTCATAGCAAACCAACAATTGCAAAAGACTGCCAATCATTGGCAGAAGTTCACTTTTAACCCGAGTAACTACGACTTTCTGTAGTGTTTTTATTGCCTATTTCAATCTTATACTCTTTCGCTGTATAATTGCCTTTAGAGCAAATGGCTGAACTGTTTTGTTACTTGTCAATGTTCCTCTTGTCGTGCAGTGGTGGACTGCGATTGAAGCGTGACATAACAGAGTATATGGCGGTGGCTGCGCGAGTTTTAACGCTCCCCTACGTAGACTGAGAAATTTGAATTATTGGGCATGTAAGTGTCCAAAGTTTTGAATATCATATCATTCATTTAGGATCCGTTTGGAACGGTGCTAGAGGGAAAATAAGGGAAGGCTAATAGGTTTTACAGACCTGACCCCAGTTAATGAGTTTTAACAGTGTTTGAACAGGAGACTCAGACGTTACTCTATCTGTGTAAGTGGACGAGAATTTTAAACTATGTAGAGCTTTGGAATTATATGATTTTAACGCTGTTCATTTCTGTAATGATATCAGAAGATCATTCTTTAACAATGTTCTGCCCACTGTTTAGTTCGAATCATTTTAACATTTTAAATCGCCGTAACTATTTTTTATCTCCGGTATTAATGTTTATTGTTTATCTAAAAAGTCTCCGTGGCGAAAATTAGCATTGGTACAAGGTGTGAGTTTTATTAATATCGTCGTTGGTTTTTGTTTACATTAATGTTTGTGTTTCGTTGGGATCAAAATATTTCTTTTTCTGATCGTAAATCGTGGTGACGTGTTTCATACTCGTTGGCATGTTACTCATTTGGTTGAGGAATGCGTAAGAAGATGAACGGTGGGAAAGAATCTCATGAAAGAAGGCGAAATTTGAAAGTCGACCGCTGACCCGTGGATATCAAATTCGTGTTATCTGTGTTTTCAAAACCGTTCGCCGACGGTTAAACATAATAACGAGACCGAAGTCGTTTCTCTATAAATATGTTTGATCAGTTGACTTCTAACGACGCCAGTTCGGACATTGAGGATATAAACGATGTTTCGATCATCATAAATGTACCAAGTTCGACAATAATCGCATCCATTGATATTTCTCTGTCTCTCTGTTCTTATGTCGTGATGGGAGATGATCGACGAGATTCTAAGGTTTTCTTGGTTCATCAGCTGAGGAGCGACTAAAACTTTTTGAGAGCTGCGTCCCAGCTCATTCTGTGGCCTCCAGTTAACACCACAATGCGTGTCGAACGATATTTGACTCCCTTTCTGTGGGTGTTTTCAAAATCCTGCCACATTAACTGGGCGACTGACACCTCCCTCTCCCTCTCCCTCTCTCTCAGGATCAGACGCTGGTCAAGGGATCAGCGCTGTCTGGATGTTGAGGCTACTTCAGACTGTCTTTAGACCCCATTCTGAAAGGTTGTGATTTGCAGTGTGCGTTGGCACCTCTTGATTGCTATATGTTTGTAGCTGTATGCTTTATTACCAGTTCGATGGTGTGTTCCGGAAATAACGGTGGATTAACGTCTTTCGAGCCGCCTTCATTGCGCTGACCATTTTTCGTTTCTTTTTGTGATTCGATCTTTGTTGGATGATATTCGTTCTTTCTGCCGTAGCTTCAAATTGATCAGTTACGAAACGAGCGTGGGTCCGACGAAACCAGCTCTCATTCCGAATAGTCATACTTTTCTTCATATGTTTGACTTGACTGATTTGGATCATAAAATCCATGATTTGGATGCCGAATTGCAGATTGGATTGTTGGCACTAAATGAACTTAAATTGGAATCAATGTTCTGAGATCGAATGAAAGAAATGGAATTTGGAAGATTTTGACCAGTTTAGAGTGATTACTCTTATTGGCATCATCTTAATCCATGCTGGACCACCTCTTAGCAGGTCAATTAAGTATTGCTGTGCCGAAAAAGTGTTTAAGGGTAACGGGACGAGAATACTTCGCTTGTTGAAGAGCTTGAGAATCAGAAACTTTGAAGGATTGGCGTTATGTTTATGTTGAGTGAGTTTTTACGAGGTTTGGAGCGGACCGTTTGGTCATAGATTTCAGGTTGATTAGATTGGGACTGGTTGAAGATTGTTGCTTTGGAAGAGTTGTGGAGACATGATGTTAAGAATAAGTGTTCATGACTCATTATGAAATCAAATAATCAGTTCTTTATATTTGAATATGAACTGTTAAAGGGCTAAAGAAGTGATTTTCTCACAAAAGGGTTAAAAATGTTTTTGAGACAGAAGCAGACGGGAACAAAAAATAGGAGAACAATTTTTACTTGTTTTTTGATAGAAAGCATGGAAAACAACTTTTACTTGTTCTCCAAAAACATCACTTTTAAGATTAAAAAGAACGAAAAAATACAAAGACAGCCTCTCATACCAGAATAAGACAAAAAACTACAAAGAACAACTATATAAATGCAAAATGAGCAAAAAAAAACACAAGAACAACCTCTCAAATACCAAATATTTCTGCTAATTCTTTTTTTTTTGGAGAACAAATATATTTCAAATGTGACAACAACCCCAGAAGAGCTCAATCTGTTTATTGGACTAATGACAGTAAAAATCTTGGAAACATGACCCTTGCATTTGAGTGTGTTGATTGACCAAAGATGAGATAATGAAGTAAAGCCATGGAGAATTGGTTGAGTCCTAGCCGATGAGCAAAGCTCTCGGTGGTGATCACGGATATATAAATCTTTGGTTTTGGATATAGTAAATATGGTAAATATCTAGTCAGATCTTTGATAATGAATATCGATGGCGAAAGTCGTAAAAATCTTTTTGAAATTCATGGAAATATTTGTTGAGCTATAAAAAAACATAAAAATGACAATTCTTTTGTTGAATGAATGTTCGTTCTCAATTTAATAGAAATTCACATGCAGTAGTCGACTTTAAAACCAAAATGAGGCAGATGTGACTCAGTTGCATTCGATGAAGGATCTATGTGATGAATGTGTTCATACCGAGACATAGTTGCTGATCTAATATTGATTGTAACTCAGTTTGCCATAAGTATATATGTCTTGACTCACTACACTGCTTCTCATGGATAAGGCTTTGAAGGTTCACCCGTAACAGTTTAAATCATGTTTGCATTTTGATGTGATTTGAAATGATATTTTATGGATCATGAGGATATTAATCATTCATATTCTTCATCGATGAAACACGGAAGGATATAAGAAGTAGACCATATGTCTATAAGAGGAAATATCAATTATCTTTGAGTGAATGATAAGATTGGGTTTATACTAATGGATTTAAAGCCCAGCAGAGCAGATATCATTGTATGGTGTCATCCTTACGTTGTCTTTCTCTAATATGAAACTTATTAGGCTCCAGCCTTTTGGTGAATCTCTGGGCAAGTAGTCTTCATCCTTGTCTTGCATATGCTGAAGTCATCTTCACAAAGTGGATAGACTTAATGGATATTGACTTTGTTGTGGACCTGTGTCATATCATTTTGTTATCAGCTACCATCATTGAGTCCACATCTCTCGCGGAGTCATCCTGCTTTACGTAAGAAGTACTAGAAGAGCTTGGTCTACTACTATGTTCAAACATTTAGATCAAAGAGGGTTGAGGAAATGTGCGAGTTAAATGATTAACGTGTCTTGACTAAAACTTTGCACTATGAACTTCTTGAGATAAAAGCTGTTCGATGGCACCTCAACTACGAGACATATTGCAACCAATTTGGATTAGAGTTTCCATCTTCATCATCTAAATGGAAGTGCAACCCATTGAAATAGTCGATTCTCACTCTTCTTAACTGAGCTAAAGTGAGAATCTCAGTAAGAATTGAGAAAAATTATTTTTATGCAACTTTATAGGTCTCTACCTTCATATCATGTATCTTTAGTTTCATGTTGTAATAACAAAAAACCAATTGTTGGAGCCTAGGGTAAGCAAGACGATTTCTTTGTTTGGTATGAATTAGTGCAAACGTACTCCAATTTATCTCACACGCTGAAGATGATGCGGTTTGAGAAAAAGCCTTCAAGGTCAAATTCCTTAATGTTGGAGCGTGATTTCCATACAAAAACCATCATTCAACTGCAATAAAAATTACTTATATTCAATATATAATAATAAAATAGTTATGAAATTTACTTTTAATGAGAATTAACACTCGGTAGGAACCATTTTTTTATCTTGCGGTTGTGCTTTGCTTTCGATCACGAATCCTTTTTGCATCTACGAAAAAGAGTATAAAATTTATTAATTTAAATGTCAAAAATCTAAAATAAAAAATCAATCCTAATAAATTCAATCAATTAATTAGAATTTAAAACTCATTAATTTTACCTTATTTCCAAAATGCAAAGGCATGGCATTAAGTTTGCATTAGAAAAACATCATGAACAACGAGAGTAACTCATAGTCCGCGACCAACTCGAGGTCTATATTGAAATTTTGGATTTAGATAGTATGTTGCAATAGTTATTGCGAATTAGTATGTGATAATAATAGAAACATAATATTATTAAATGTGAATATCGGTTAAGAGGATATTAATTAGTTACCTACTGTATGAAGAGGATGTTTGAGGTTTTATCCTAATGATGTGGGCTGATATGTTTCACCTCTTTAGCTTTGAGTGGAGTGCAATTCTACTTAAGTCAATCGAATCGACTCGTAGACCAGAATGACATGGTTGGGACTGACTTCTAAATCCAATAATGTGAACCACGCTGTATAGTCTTGCCTCATAGATGGATGCTAGTTTCTCCACCTTCTCCGGTATTCATGATCAAACGTGACCTTTTTAACACCTCATTTTAGCTTAAATCAGCTAAGCTTGTGAGATGCCCATTCATTACTAATAAAGACTTTCTTCAAATCAACTATCTTTTTTTGAAAACTATCAAGGTCAATATAGTTTGTTACAAATCTTGTTGCTCAAGGACGCACGACGTGTTGGGGCTGAGCATAAAGTAGTCAATAGACGAGTCCTTATCAGTGATCGATTTAGAGATTTTTCCCTTCCCAATGGTGAAATTGGTGTGGAAGAACCTGCATCTTTGACTTATCACTCTGGTTGGAATGGCATATGTGGAGATCAAAATGTGATTCTTGATAAGCTGAACAATGGATTCATTGGTGATTTCTATGAGATTGGGATGGGTGGAGTAGGTAAGATTACAATTGCTCATTTTTAGGGCATGTTTGTTAGGGTGGGGATGCATTAGGGTTCTGTAAATGAATGCATTGAGTATGATAGATGTGATTCCTTACCCTATAAACTTTAAGATTATTGTGCAATATTTCCCAAGGATTATGGATGACAAAGGGTTTAATGATCCATTACCTATGGGATTATTTTGCAATATTTCCAAAAGATTAGTAATTAAAGAAAATTATAGTGATGTATGTGAGATATGATCAATTTGAAGGAAGGATGTTAGCTATTGAGAAGAAAAATCCCACGTATATTAGCTTAGAAAGTCAAAATGAAAACTGGTATATTTCACTGAAGGTAAATCTTCATCATTAAGATTATTGACAATATTTCCAAAGATTATTATCAAGCGGAGCTTATTTATGGATGACAAAAGGGTTAATGATCATAACCTATAGGATTATTGTATTTGTATATCAAAAAAGACTAAGAAACATTATGGAGATAGAAGTCAACTTTAGTATTTGTATCATGTCAATTTCAATTTACAATGTAATTTTATCCTAAATGAGATTATCATTGTTGAGTTGCTTTTGTTTCCTTTCCCTTGTTATCAGTGGATTTGATTTTTAGATTTTGGAATGTAATATAATGGATTTTCCATTTTGGAATTATTAATATCTTCAACAACTTATCAATATTTTTGCCATTCTATTAAATTTGAATATGATTTTTATTTATATTCCATTTTCTTGTTTTAATGATACAAAGGCTATATTAAGTAATACATTCAAGTGTGTATCTCATCTTTTGTACCAAGATAAAAGAGAACACAAGTATTACACTCTTGTTTTGTTTCTCTTCCTAATTTTTTTATCATCCCCGTGCTTTTTTAGTAAATTTGTCACAATCCAGTCATTTTTCAATTATTTAACTTATATTCTGCACAAAGTAAGAAACCACATTGCTGTTTTTAGGCTTATTATGCCTTAATAAGAATAAAACATATGATAAACGCATTTAATTAACTCACAAGATAATTCTTAGCTTTTTATTTTTCCATTAACACTAGGTGTTACAAAATTACTACAGTAGCATGAATGGGAAATAGTTAATGGAATAATTTAAAACATAAATAAAATTCACCTTCTATATTTTAAAATTGGCCATTTTATATCTTTAAAATGAATGATAATGGAATAGAAAATAATTTTAGATTCAATTTTTGTTTTCACATACTTAATTACTTGCATTTTACTACATTATAGTATTTTCTTGTTGAGACTTGAATCGGTCCTAACCCTTAACAGTGAGTAGAGATCACATTAGTATAATGGAATGTTTTAAAGGCATAAAATAGATTATAGTTTCATATTTCAAAATTATTATTTTATATGTTAAAATTTATTATTTTATTTTTATTTCTAATGAGTTTGTATGATTTATAGTTAATTTTTACTTATTAAATAAATATTATTTCCTTAGTCTTATTATTTAAATAGAAAACCTTCAAAATATATTCTTTTAAAAAAATTACAGTAAAAAAAGTTATTTTAAACATGTGAAATTTTATAATAATACACAAAATTTGAACATATTTTAATTTTAAATAATTTTAATGTTTTCAAATATGACAACAAAATTGACAATTTTATTTACAATTTTAATTTTCTTTTCTATTCAATGTATTAACATATATAACAAATGAATGAAAGTGCGCAGTCGTGGTTCATTTCCATTTGCAGCGTAATAAGTTCTTAATTTTGAATTGATTTGTTGTCGCAGCCAGTGATGCCAAGGAGTTAAGAGAGGTTTAGTGTTGCGACAAGACTTTCCATAAACGGAGTTGTATTAGCGAGTTTTAAGATTCACAACATAGGCTCTCTTAAGGAAGTGCGTGACAGAGAACGGGCATGAAAGAAAATCCCAAGTCACGACAGAGTTTTTTTGTGTCGCGACAAAGGGCAGAGGCAGCAAGGAGCTTTATGTACTTGGGTTTTTCGTGTCGTGACATAGCTAGAGATGTGGGCATTTGTGGAAGCCCAGGTGGCGGCGAAAATTTTAGGTCGCGGCGAGTTCGATACATGGTAAGAAGATCCCGTATCGCGGCGAAGTTCATCGATGTCGTGGCGGGAAAGCGGACCTTGCGAAGCGTATGGCGCTACGCCATGCCACGACAGAGATGCTGTCGCCCATAATGTGGTACAGGCCGCAGCGCAGCTGGGGATCGCGATGCATGGCGGCAAGCGTGGCCCAGCATGAGTAGTTTTTTTTTTTTGGGAATTAAAAAAATTGTTTTTTTTAAGCAAATTAAATAAAGGTGTTGATAACATGTTTATCGACTTCTTAAATATCCCAATGTGAATAAAATTTTTTTTTTAAAGGAAACTGAAATATAATAGGAAGATTAAATACTCATTTTTTTAATAATTAAATACTCCCTTTTATTTATTGGTAAAACTGCATATAAGACGTAGGTGATTTGATTTAAAAGACATTCTTTTACGAAATAAGCATTTTTAAGAGATAATGAAATGAAAATACATAAAATGAAAAAAGACATTTTAATCAAAATAGATTATTTTCAAGAAAAGTTAAAAATACTGGAAATGTTAGAATCAGAAAGGATTTTAAATTATTTGTCTTTTGGCCCAAATCTTTCTAAAACTTACATAATTTTTGACATGATTTTGATAAAAACAGAAAGCTTTCGCTGTTTTCTTGACAAAATAACCCATTTTAAGAGATAATGAATGTAAAATAAAAAAGGGTTTTTAGTCCCAGGAAATAGTTTATTTTCAAGAAAAAAAGTTTAAAACATAATCCACAAATTTTAAATTATTTGATGTCTTTTAACTAAAATTTTCTGAAACTTCATTTCAGGGCTACAAATATGAACAAATCAAGGGTAAAGCGACCGTTTAAATTTACTGACGCGCTACAGTCCACTGAATTTCCTCCTAATTATAACTTATAAGATAGGTTGCCATGTAAGTGGTCGATTTAGAGATTCTGCCACCGATCGATGAAGATAATATTTTTTTTTTCCTTCCCAATGGTGAAATTGGTATGGAAACTACGCTGACTTATATGTTTAGCTCGAATATAAGAATTGGCAATTTAAAAGTAGAAACATTTACAAATTGCTTCCGATCCGAAGCCCCAGGCTAGGGTCGAGGCCCCGGGTTGTCGATTTATTAGCTATCGAGCCAAATTTGGCCCAACTTGATTTAAACTCGACCCCTAATATGTAACAGTCACTTTCCAATTTTTGCTTTTTAAAGGTAAGATTGGCACGACTGCGGATTTAGGGCGGGGCAGAAGCTGCTATATTTTTGCTCGGAAAAACCCGTCCAAATTTGGCCCGACCCAGATGTAAATCTTGTAGCTTCGATGTCGATTACGGTCCGGCAAGTCAAATCTAAAATTGGTAGAAGTGAAAGATCAAAATGTGATTCTGGGTGACATTTATTTTTGGCTTACTAAAGTTAAATAGCTTTCAACCTATTTGTTTTCAAACTTTTTCATCATTTATTGTTGAAATTTTGAAATTTTTAGCTAAATAAAAAAAACCAAAATATTTGACTTTTTGGTTTTTTTCTTAATACTTTTTTCTATTAAGAAAAAAAAAATATAATATAATAAAATTATATTCTTTATGATCGAAATTTAAACTCTCATGATTGTTTCATACTAATTAAATAAAAACACAATAAGGACTTCTCTAATAAATATAATATATTGACTTATCAAACTTATTATTTTGGTAAGATAACTTATCAAAAATTGAAGTAAAATTAGGAACAAACCTTCATTAAGTAGCTCTTTAATTATAATTTACAATAAAAGCAGAAGTAATATGAAGGTGATAAGTAGATTATTAGTTTTTTAGGCTATATATGGTATTTTTGATAAAATAAAAGCAGAGAGAGGAAAAAATGTCACGAAGGGGACCACCAGCCCAAAATATATTCCCTGACCTAATAAAAGGGCGGGATTAATAAGGAGAATAAAATCGGGTGCTTGTAAAAACAAAGTCTTATAACTTAATAAAACAAGCGCATAGAAGTAAAAAAATTAAAAGTATTCAAGGGCATTTTAGAATGATATTAATTCATGCTTTTTAACATAGTCAAATATGAAGCAAAAAGGCCAAAAATTGTAGCCATTTGTCATGGGATTTATTTTTATTTAAACTTTAACTAATATAATTAAAAAACTAATAGATTTAAAAACTGTATTTTTTTAAGTGTATTTATTTATGGTCATTATTATTTTAAAAGGAAGAAAAAAAAAGGAGAATTTTAATGCCCACATTGAATATTTGTTAATTGAAATCATAATGGTAAACCAAGACCTTAAATAAAAAAAGAATTGGATATTTAGTCTATGGTCCACTTAGTTTCACGGTACTTTCCATTTATACTCCTACCTAACCCGATTTATTACTTCTTGTCCACGATCCAATCCATTTATTGTCGCAAGAGATAATAAATATTAAATATATTCGTAATTGTAAAGGATTTTAAAATATCTTCACACCTATTTATTATTTGAAAATAAAAATTACATGGTAGAGAGCTCCTCTATCATCAGCAGAGATAATAACAGTGTATAATAAAAGTTTGGAGATTTATTTACATATAAAAATCTCCTTTGGATTAAATAATTTGTTAAACACTTAAGGTCCAGCTCAGATGATAAAAATGGTAAAGGTAGGGTTAAATGGTAAAATAATTTATTTTATTGTTAATATTTTTAAAATTTTGATTGGTAATATTTTATTTTTATTTCCTTAAAAACACTCCAATCTTTATAATTTTATTGTACATACTAAATTTCCAATTCTGCTTTTGTTAGGAACATTAGGTCCAGCTGCAGCTATGGGGCTAAGGCTGTGTGACACCTGCCCCAATGATATCCCCATTATTTATTCTCAGACGAGGTACTTTACTAAGATACAGTAATATTCTTTCTCATAATATGAACAATAAAACTATAGTAAAATTTGTGACTTTAATTATAAGCCATAAGATAATTTTGGGAATCTCATGATGGGATCATGAAAATCCAAGGACGACAAGGATATTGGTTTCCCAACCTTTCATGAAGGACAGATATATTTAGAAAGAAATAAACATTACACTTAATTCTACTTGTCTCTTTAAGCAAGCATTTCCGGATAAATTTGAGACCCCATAACAGCTTAGTCAAAATTCAATACTAGATCAAAACAAAGGACAACACAATAATCTGGTGTTGCTAGCAATTAAAATTCAAGATACAAAACCCTAATTCAAGATATAAAATTCAAAACCATATATTAAAAACATTAAAAACTGAAAAAAGAAAAGGAAAGAAAAAGGAAGAGTTTTGTTATGTGGATATTACATTATAAGTAAAAGAAAGTGTGGTCCAGGAGCTCCATTAGTTTTTGGAAAATTGAATGTGTTGGTAGTTTTCAACTTGACTTGGCTGGTGCTTAGCCTTACTCCCTTCTCCTTCTTCTTTGTTTTGGATTTGGATCAGCCTTTCCTTATTTCAAGGATTTCGGTGGTCTGGGAATGAGTCGGATAGTTTTACAAGCTTGAACTTAGGGTCTTGCTTGCCTCCCTTCTTCTTCTTGTTTTAAGATTGTTATTTAAATGAGAGGATTCGGGAATGAATGCGCGGGTTTTTGCGACTTGAACTTGGGGTCTTAACTTTACTCCTTTTGTTGTTTGGAGTTCTGCTTCATACGAGGATTAAGGAATGAGTGGTGATCAGACATTCAGTTTCATCACCATTACTCAGCATCTCAGAAAGGTGTTTCTTTGCTTCAGTGTAGATGGTAGGTACCCTTTGGTCGGGATAACTCAAACTTTCATGCTCCATACCCATCTCACAAGCTTTCAGCTTGTCAATTTTATCTCCCCTGTTGCTGTCGATCTCACAATCTTTATCGTTCAGCATTTGCTTCTTCGCTTCCTCCTCGTTCAACCTCTCTTCCTCCATGAGTTGTTTCAAACTCGGTCGATGAGATGTCACCGTTTGGCATTCATCCCATGTTTTTTCTGGATTATCTCCTTTTCCTGGATCACACTATATTTGTTATGTTTTGAATAACAAGAATAACAAGGAAAATATTAAAGTTCATATTTTTTATGTTTTGAAAAACAAGAAAAACAAAAAAATACTATATTATCATAACGAGTTTTCAAAGAAAGTTGTAATAATATTTTAAAGTTAATTTTTTTTCAGAAAAATTTAAAGGACTAACCAAGTCTAGTAACTAAAAACAACACACTTCATCATCCACCAATTTCTTCAACAATAAGATAAAAATAATGTGACAGAAGCGGAAAAATTAAAAAAAATAACAAAAAAAAAAAAAAGGTTTCTTCACAGACGGGGCCCGCCCATTTTCAAGCTTCTGACTAGGAAAGCCTCAGAAACACACTAAACAAACTCCTCAATACGGCCGTGTGATCTTTTTCCCATTAGTACTTAGCGGGTTCTATGACTTCTAATAAGGTGATTTTAAGGGAGGCATTTTAAGGCGGTATATATATACAAATTATTCGTAATCCTAATGAAGAAGTAAATATGATTTGAATTATTCTCTACCAAAAATAAGGGGATGCCCCCCAAATTTGTAAAATATTTCTTATAAATAGTTAACATGAACCGTATGACTTGCGGCGCAAAGAGAAGATCCACAGTAATGTTTTGAATCGTTACTCTTTTATGGTATAGTATACCGTGATGTATATATATTTCGTTAGTGCGTGTTGCGTTATTCGTTAATGGAAAGATGAATCGAAGTTGATTATTCGCCGAAATCGTGATGTGTCCAGTTGAATCGCTGGATCAGTTGATCGTTCAACCGTGGATCTTGGCGTGACCTGTTGTTGTCTGCTGGTTCATAATATGTATCTATAGACTGCGGCGACGTAACGAATCGTAATCGAATCAAATGGGTTCGTTGCGACTTAAGCCGATGTTTGCGCGATATTGAAATCTGGGATACAAACCATATTTGAAGTAGATATCCACGTGACGAGATATGAAATAATTTGGAACTCTTGTGGACAGACCTAGAAGTTGACAGTGAGTTCTATTTTTGTGTTTTTAAATCTGGGAGAGAGGTAAAAATAGAATAGACCATGAAAGACTGAGTACTTCATGTGTAAAAGATAAAGGAAAATACCCAAAATTCATCATAAGAAAAAAAAATATATAAAATAACTAAGAGCTTTTATCAGGAATGAAATGTAAACAGGGTGATAAATTATGAATATTCAAATTTAGAATATCTTTTGGGTTTTTTATTTCTTTTTCTAACACTTAAGAAGCCCTTGACAAGAGGCGGCCTACTCCCTTCATGGGAATATCAATTCTTAAACGTTTTCATATCTGTTCTTTAAAATATGCATGCCAAGTTCTATTTATTTATAGGAGTCATTCTTATATTTTATTTAAAAATACATATAAATGCAACTTCGTGTAATTTAATTCAACAATATGTTTTAAAATAATGAAAATAAATTTACAAAAATGAAGCCATAGAATTTATGCATGAGGATAACATTTTCAATTATAAATAAAGTAACATAAAATCTTCATAATTACAAGACAGCTCACCCATCCTTACAAGAAGTGCAATTAACCATGCAAAAGGGTAAAAAGTAAAAGTAAAAAACCATTGGTGGGTTGTTGTAAAATCCCATCAGATAAGAATATTGAAGCATTTCATTTGGGTACGTATCCGGCGTGTGCTTTTCTCTTATTTTGTTAGGGTTACCTTTTAAAAGTGTATTGCCAAAAAAATAGCGTTAAAATTTAGTAATTAAAAAATAAAAATAAAAATATATTGTTATTCTTATTTCCTTAAATTGAGTTGGTCTTTTTAAAATATGGTTTACTCTTATATCAAAATTGTTTTTCTATTTAAATTTAAGCAAAAACCAAAAAATCGATGGTCTTTCTTATTTGTTAGGGTTACCCTTTAAAATGTCTTACAAAAATAGGGTTAAAATTTAGTAATTAAAATAAAAATAAAATATCCAAGCAAATTCTTCTTATTTCCTTAAATTGAGTTGGTCTTTTAAATATGAATTTACTCTTATATCAAAATTGTTTCTATTTAAAATTTAAGCAAAGAAATAAAATATTGATGATTCTCTTTGCACCTATTTTGTTAGGGTTATCTTTTAAAATGTATTCTTACAAAAATAGTGTTAAAATTTAGTAATTAAAAAAATAAAAATGAAAATATCGTAATTCTTCTTATTTCCTTAAATTGGGTTGATCTTTTTAAAATATAAGTTTACTCTTATATCAAAATTGTTTTTTCTATTTAAAATTTAGAAGTAAAATGGTAACATAATTTGTCAATAAAACCCTAACTCGAATAGTTCAAGGTTCGATCGGACGTAGAAAATAGAGAAGTTCCCGGGATTATAGTTTCGATGAGAATAAATTTATGAGGAATATATTACTATGATGTAAGCGAGAGATAAGGTAAATGTAAAAAAAATAAAATAAAAAAGTACTAATTTAAAATTTTATTTATATTATAGTATTTAAGAACATAATTGAGTTCGTTAACGTTTTGGTCTTGACTCTTAAGTGTGTATATTTATTATTTAAAGGCATTGAATAAGACATATAATAAATTATTTTACAGAAAGAAAATATTGCTTGCAATAATAAAGTTGTTATTAATGTGCGAAAAATCTTTTACCATTTATTGCTTCCAGGTAAACCCAAACGAGAATTATTATATTTATGAGAGAAAATCACTAGAGGGAGGGATGAAGAATATGGAAGAAACAAACGGGAAGAGGAGGCCAAAGAAACTTAAAAGTTGAATGCAAAAGATTGAAAGCGGGAAAACAAACAACTCAGACTAACTACCCATATTAAAAGATCAAAGGCCATATTCGGCTCACTCTCTTCTTCCCCCTCGTGATTCACAAATGGCAAGTTCTCTTAGCATTTCTTTATGCGAGCGGGGATCATCTTTAAAAACCTGCTTTTCACAAAATCATGTTCAGCAGCTTCACCTCCACTTTAAGCGGAGACAAAGCACGCTGGTAATGTCCCGAATGGCCATCAACCATTTTCTTCTCTTTACGCTCTGATATTGTTAGTCGATCAAATCAGTGGAGATGTTGGGAGGTGAGAGGGTTTTAGGTTTTGTTTAAATTGTTTCCAAAACCGGAACCGATGGATTAAGAAGGTTGAAGTTGTAGTTATGAGAGATTCTACGGTTGTTTCAAGAAGAGAGGACTGACTAAGTACATACATGCAAAGTCATCTTTTAGTTAGTTTCTTTCATTCGGCTACGTTGTTGTTCTCTCTCTCTGTTCGATTTTCCACAAAATGCGGGCAGGAAATCAAACTAAAACGTCGGATTAATCATCTATCACATTTGGTTGTAAAGCTTGAAACAATCTTTTGGTTTTGTTTTTGTTTTTGTCTTCTTGGGGGTTCTTGAAACAATTCCTATTTTGATACAAAATCGACTTTATATTTCACTTTGCAGGTGTTTTAAAGTCAGTTAATTGGCAGAGTCCTATGGAGCCCGATGAAGAATCAGAACTCTGGTCTTTTTGAGTCGTTTCGATTAATAAATATTGGAATTTCCATTGATGGGGTTTGTTGTTCCACTTTGGTGATTGATATCATCACGTGAAACAATGTCAGTGTCTTAAAAGCGAGTGGTGTGAATGACATTAGGTCATTTCATCATCATACAAAAGGTTCAAATACATGTAGTGAAGAATTAAAGGAAAAAAAATGAATAGAAACCAGTAACTTAAGGCATTATTTAGAGTAAGGAAATATTGCACGAGGCGATCGTATGAGATTGGTGGCGTTGCTGCGAATCTTTTCGGTGCACAGGTTACTTGCTTCTTTTTCAAGTAGTTTGGACTTGGCGAGTCACGGTTGGACTCCGATACAATTTGATTTTCTTGATGTTGATGAGCACATAGCACGATTCAGATCGATTCGAGTGTGGGGCACCATGGGCGATAAAATTAGAACTCACGATCTTTTGAGTCGTTTCCGATTAATAATGCTTGGAATTTCCATTGATGGGGCTGTTGTTCCTTTGGTGATTCAACATCATCATACGTGAAGTAATGTCAAGTGTCTTAGAAACGTGGTGTCAAATGACATTAGGTCATTTCATCATCATGCAGGTTCCAGCCATAGCAAGTGAGTCAAAGGAAAAATGAATAGAAACCTAGCTAGCAGGCATTATTTAGAGTAAGGAAATATTGCTGAGCAGTCGACATAGAGATTAGTTGAAATTGCTCACAGTCTTCCGGTGCTGGAGTTCTGCTTCTTTTTCAAGTAGTTTGGACTTGGCGAAGTGCGATTCGGACTCGGCTCCACAATTGATTTTCTTGATGTTCCCGTGAGCACATAGCCGCGATTTCAGATCCAGTTCAGCTGGCAAGACACCATGGAACTGATAAGAATCCGAACTCTGATCTTTTTGAGTCGTTTCCAATGTCGTAACTGGAATTTCCATTGATGGGGCTTTGTTGTTCCACTGGTGATTCAGCATCATCATGCGCCTTGAAAGCAATGTCAGCGATCTTAAGCAGTAATTGTCAATTGACATTAGGCCATTTCATCATGCAAAAAGTTCGATACTTGTAGCAAGTGAAGAATTAAAGAAAAAAAATGAATAAACGGTAGCAAGGCATTTAGAAGTAGGAAATATTGCACGAGGCGATCGACATAGAGATTGGTTAGGCGTTTGCCAGTCTTTAAGTACCGGAGTTACGCTTCTTTTCATGTAGTTTGGACTTGGCCAAGTGCGATTCGGACTCGACTCCACAATTTGATTTTCACGATGTTATTAGGCACATAGCACGATTTAGATCCGGTTAATTTTGAGACACCATGGGCTGATAAGAATCGAACTCACGACCTTCCATTTCATGAAACCCTTTGAAATTTGAAACTTCTTGAGCGTACCTGACATTTTCCAAGTCCATGCAAAACTGACATTTAGGGAAGAAGCATAGTTTAAGGAAGACAATTCGACCATTCATCATACATATTAATATATGAGCCTAAGGAATGTCTTACTATATGACATTCACTTGCCAACTCCACAACAGAAAATAATCTAAAAGCCATACGAAGGGAATTATCCTATTTCTCATACAGTTTACTTGATATTAGTGTGCATTTCCATTCTTGAACTTATTAGGAGGCTTCTGTGTTTTGCTTGATTTAGTTCACAAAATATAATATCTACAATCCCGAGGAGTCTTAATTAAGGTTAAAATTGTGAAAGGGTAGTATAAATGTATTAAAATTGGTGATAAAGAACATGATTTATTAAAGAATGATGATACCAGCTGTTTATAGACTTGAAGGTTTTAATAAGTCCAGAAGGTTTCTTGTTTGAAGGTTTCGGTGGACTTATTATTTTGTGGGTCTGAAAAAAAACCTTGATCATTAAAACCTTCGATGGACATATTAAAAATTAAAAACCCGGTGATATAGCAGTTGGTATCATCATTCGTTAATGTAAATCATGTTCTTTATTGACTAATTTACCAAGATTAGCCAGCTACTTTTGGCGAAATTTTAACCTTAATTGGAGCTGGATTGTAGATAATACTATTTGTGTGAACTAAAGCAGCTACTTCTAGTCCACAAAGTAATAAGTCATTTGAAAGAAGTAATAGCGATTTAGAAAATCTTAAGAATAGTTCAAAATAAAGAAGTAAATGTGGGTTAACCATAAGATCGAGAGGTTGCAAGGTTTGGTTTTCTGACCAATTTATACAAATTTAGATATAGTGGATTGCTAAAATGCTAAAAAGCGAAGGAGTTAAACCATTTAGAACAATACTTTTAGCAGAGGGGATGTTATAAAATCACAGCTAGAACAAAGACACATCTTTACTCATGAGTCATTATTTAGTGTATCGAGTCTGATTAACCCAAAATAGAATGACCAGCCCATGAAGGATCCAACATCACAGACCTTAGAGATTTGTCAAGTGACATCTACAAGCTTGCATTTATAGATAGAAACTTTACATCGAGAAACTTCAAAATGAAAAAAGCTGTAATCCCCAGAAATAATCCATGGGATACTCTATCTTAATGGTTGGCAAAGCTGAATGCGCCAACATGATAGACACACCTTATATTTTTAGTTAAAGCTAAGCATATGAGATATAAGAAAAGGCAGCTACCTCGGGCTCACGAAGAATCACGGTCTTATTTCTTCACTTAGCGGGAGCATGTGGGCGCAACAAGCAAGTTTTGTAGTTCAAACTCAAGCTCTTCTTCTAGTTGATCCATTTCAAAGCACCTCTGGCGGTGGCTCTTAGTAAGAACACTACTTGCATACTCACCCATCCTCGATTAAAGGGAGAGAGAAGAAATATTTGTATCATTAGGATAGCGGTTTCTGTACTTGACAGCAACGCGACTTGTTGAGTATGCTTGCCTCCTAATTTTCTTGGGACTAGTGTCTGCTTCCTTTGGAAACTTGCGAGATTCTGAGTTAGTTTTCTTTTGAAAGTTCAGTCTTTAATTCTTTGGAGCCCACTTTGCGGAGTCCTCATCCATGCTTGCTTCCCGACTTCACGATTTCGGCTTTCCACGGTGTCATGTACATGATTCAGCCAGGCCGGAACAAAAACTTGAGCCATACATTACTTAACATGGTTTAATGAAAATTTAGACGTAGTTTAGCTAATGCATGAATGAAATCAAACATAAACACAGCGAGAGTAAGCACGATTCGTTGATAAGATGCAAAGTGACAAAACCGGGTTTAGGTGCAAACCAGCGAAAAGCATAGGCGAAATCTTTACGTGAGAACGAAAATTTTGGAAGCAATTAGTTATTAACATTTTTCTAAGTCTACCGGGTAGAAACTTACAAAAGCCCCATTGTTTGCAGCTCATCATTCAAACGAAACCTGGTGCGATTGATGGCCCGATCCCCACCATATGCACTCTCAAGTATTAAATCAAAGGCCATGCTTTTTCTTTTCTTCTCTCTTTATTTTCGAGTTCAAGTAGAACCTCCAATTTTAGCCACACATGAATCATTTTTGGAGTAGCATCAAATCAATTTGTGTTACACGATCGCATTATCATTCTTTGCTTCTTTTTTTATAAAAGTTATAATTCACTTTTACTTGCTCATCACTAAAATGTATCGTTCTTGTTTCTTTGATTCAAAAAAGGCGACGATAAACCTACGGCTGCATTCTTGCATAAAAGTTAATAATTCATTTTTGCCTTGAAATCTTTAAAATGTTGTTACTCTTTGTAAGACAATCACTGTCAATTTTTATTTTTGCTTTTCTTGTAGAAAATATATTTAAAATTGTTAATTATAAATAATGAAGCAAGTAAGCATACATTTCTAATTATTTAATTTGTATAGCAAAAGAGATAAAATCAATTAAATTGGTTTAGGAGTGTATATAAAGTCACGTTTATCTGTCTACCAAATCTAGTTGTTATTTTCCTTCACTTTTTCTTTCAGGTTCTATTTTCTTTCCTCTCCCTCGAACTTTTGAAGCTTGACGGGACATTGTCTTAACATTTGTCTCTCTTTTTTAATCGAATCTTAACATTGTCTTAAAAATCAATTTTGCTTCATTTTATATTTAAGAGCATTCATGATATTATGTGGGTGTGGGTCTGAGCTTGACAATGTTAATTTTGGCTAATTGACACATAATAGGGAATGATCAAAGCAAAAACAAAGAAAACATAGAAGATATGTCGACCAACTAATTTATTGTCTAATTAATCAGAAGGCGAACACCAAAATCGAGCGGAAAATTAACTTTGAATCATTAAATAAAGGGTACTAATGAGACCTTAAAATACTACAAATTCAATTTTGAGGACGAGTTAAATAATTAGTAGCTAGATGCATCTACTTGGAGATATTAAACATCGGCAAGAATATAAAGTCGATTTGTATCAAAATAGGAATTGTTTCAAGAACCCCCAAGAAGACAAAAACAAAACAAAACCATGTTTCAGCTTTACAACGAATAGATAGATGATTAATCAGAGCGTTTTAGTTTGATTTCTGCGCATTTTGTGGAAAATCGACAGAAACGTAAAAAAGGAATCGAAACTAGCAGGTGATGACTTTTTTAAAAGCGGCTTTCTTTGGTCCTCTTCTTCTTGAAACAAGCGAGAGAATCTCGACTTTAACCTTCTTGAATCCCACGAGGGTTTGTTAGCGATTTTTTGGAAATAACCGGGGAAACCTAAAAATCTCTTGGCTCCACGACATCTCCCTGCGATTTGATTGACTAACACCATTAGAGCGAGCGAGAAGAAAATGGTTGATGGCGATTCGATCGCATTTATCATGTGTTTTACATTGCATGCATGTGGCGGTGGAAGTGAAGCGGTGGGATCGCGATTTTGTTGAAAGAGGTTTTACTTACGAGATCCAGTTCTGCGACAGTGCTAGGAGCACTTACATTTTTGTGGAATGCGCCGGGAAGAAGAGTGGGTCGAATGTGGCCTTTGATCTTAATATGGGTGGAGTAGTACGAGTTGTTTGTTTCAGTTTTCAATCTTTTGCACTCAACTTTTAAGTTTCTTTGGCCTCCTCTTCCCGTTCGTTTCTTCCATATTCTTCATCCTCCCATAAGTGTGACTTTCCTCCATAAATATAGTAATTCTCGTTTGGGTTTTATTGGAGACGATAAATGGTAAGATTTTCGCACATTAATGAAATAACATTGTGTACCATGATGTTTTCTTTCTCAAAATAATTTATTATTATATGTTCTTTGCTGTCGGCCTTTAAAATAATAAATATCGAGTCAGACCAAACGTTAGCGTAAACTCAATTTATATTCTTAAATCTTTTGTAATATAAATAAAATTTTAAATTATGTTAGTACTTTTATTTTATTTTATATTTCGATACCTTTTACATCATAGTAATATATTCCTCATAAATTTATTCTCATGAAACTATATTCTTGAATCCCTTATTCTCATGTCAGAAGTTTGGAGCCTTTAACCATTTGAGTTAGGTTTATTGACAAATTATGTTACTATTTACTTCACAAATTTTAAATAGAAAAACAATTTTAGGTATAAGTGAATTCATGTTTTCATTATTAGCTAGTTCAAAAATAAGAAATTCACGATATTTTCATTTTTATTTTTAATTACTAAATTTTGCACTATTTTTAAGAATACATTTTAAAAGGTAACCACACAACAAAATAGTAAAGAGAATGTCGAATATTTTATTTCTTGTTTAAATTTTAAATAGAAAGACAGAAATTTTGATATAAGTTAAACTCATATTTTAAAAATACCAGCTCAATTTAAGAAATAAGAAGAATTCTGAGAAATTTTCATTTTATTTTTTAATTACTAAATTTTAACACTATTTTTTAAGAATACATTTTAAAGGGTAACCCTAACAAAATAGTAAAGACAACCTGTAAAATATTTTATTTCTTGTTAAATTTTAAATGAAAAAAAAAAATTAAGGAAGTAAACTCATATTTTAAAAAGACCAGCTCATTTAAAATAGAAAAATTCTGATATTTGCATTTTTATTTTTAATTGCTAAATTTAACTTACTATTTTTTAAGAATACATTTTAAAAAGGTAACCCCTAACAAAATAGTAGAACAACTGTCGAATATTTTACTTATTTCTTGTTTTAATTTAAATAGAAAAAACAATTTTGATATAAGAGTAAACTCATATTTTAAAAAGACCAACTCAATTTAAAGGAAATAAAATTCACGATATTTTCATTTTTATATTTTTAATTACTAAATTTTAACACTATTTTTTTAAGATAGTTTTTAAAAGTGGCACAAAATAGTGAAGAGAGAATCTGTCGAATATTTTATTTCTTGTTTAAATTTTAAATAGAAAAACAATTTTTATATAAAATTAAACTCATATTTTAAAAGACCCGACTCAAATTTAAGGAAATAGAAATTACGATATTTTCATTTTTATTTTTAATTACTAAATTTAACATATTTTTATAAGAAAATATTAAAATAGTACATTTAAAGGTAACCCTAACAAAATAGTAAAGAGAATGCAATAGAATATTTTATTTATTGTTTCAATTTTAGATAGAAAAAGCGTTTTGATATAGAGTAAACTCATATTTTAAAAAACACCAGCTCATTTAAGGAAATAAGAAGAATTACGATATTTTATTTTTCTTTTTAATTACTAAATTTTAACACTATTTTTTAGAATACATTTTAAGGTAACCTAACAAAATAGTAAAGAGAATGCATCCGAATATTTTATTTTATTTAAATTTTAAATAGAAAAAAAAAATTGTGATATAAGAGTAAACTCATATTTTAAAAGACCAACTCAATTTAAGGAAATAAAAGAAGAATTAAGATATTTTCATTTTATTTTTTTAATTACTAAATTTTAACACTATTTTTTTTTAATAATACATTTTAAAAGGTAACCACAACAAAATAGTAAAGAGAATGCATCGAATATTTTATTTCTTGTTTAAATTTTAGATAGAAAAAACAGATTTTGATATAAAGGTAAACTCATATTTTAAAAGACCAACTCAATTTAAGGAAATAAGAAGAATTACTATATTTTCATTTTTATTTTTTAAATTTATAAATTTTATGCTAATTTTTTAGAATATGTTTTAAAGATGGCTTAACAAAATAGTAAAAGAATGCATGAATATTTTATTTATTGTTTAAATTTTAGATAGAAAAAACAATTTTGATATAAGAGTAAACTCATATTTTAAAAACACAAACTCAATTTAAGGAAATAAGAAGAATTACGATATTTTAATTTTTATTTTTTTAATTACTAAATTTTAACACTATTTTTTTAAATTACATTTTAAAAGGTAACCCCTAACAAAATAGTAAGAATCTGTCGAATATTTTATTTATTGTTTAAATTTTAAATAGAAAAAAATTGATATAAGGAGTAAACTCGTATTTTAAAAGTAGAAATTTCGATTTAAGGAAATAAGAAGAATTAAGATATTTATTCATTTTTTATTTTTTAATTACTAAATTTAACACTATTTTTTTAAGAATACACATTTTAAAAGGTAGCTAACAAAATAGTAAAAGAAAATATATCGAATATTTTATTTCTTGTTTAAATTTTAAATAGAAAAAACAATTTTGATATAAGATGACTCATATTTTTAAAAGACCAACTCGTTTTAAAAAATGAAAAATTCACGATATTTTCATTTTTTATTTTTAATTACTAAATTTTCCCAACACTATTTTTTAAAAATACATTTTAAAATGTAATACTAACAAAATAGTAAAGAGAATACATCGAATATTTCATTTGTTTAAATTTTGAATAAGAAAAACAATTTTGATATAAGAGTAGCTCCATATTTTAAAAAAGACCAGCTCAATTTAAAGGAAATAAAATTCTGATATTTTTCATTTTATTTTTTAATTACTAAATTTTAACACTATTTTTTTAAGAATACATTTTAAAAGGTAACAGTCGAATATTTTATTTCTTGTTTAAATTTTAAATAGAAAAAACAATTTTGATATAAGAGTAAACTCATATTTTAAAAAGACCAACTCAATTTAAGGAAATAAGAAGAATTACGATATTTTCATTTTTTTTTTTTTAATTACTAAATTTTAACACTATTTTTAAGAATACATTTTAAAGGTAACCTAACAAAATAGTAAGAGAATCTGTCGAATATTTTATTTCTTGTTTAAATTCTCCTAGAATTGGTTTAATATAATTTTTACTCATGAGCTAATTGAGAATGTTTGGATTCAACTCGAGTTATTTAATCAAGTTTAAGTATCATAATACTGGCGCAGAGTTACTCGCAAGTTTGATCGAGCTTTATCATTTTGTTAATCAAATCAAATTCAAGTATAATTATTTATTATTTTTAATTCATTCAAGATTTGTTGACCAAATTCCAATAACTAAACTATTTTTTGAATCCACGTTAACATCTAAAGTAAAGCACAGATGAGTGGTGGTCAGGGTTTTTTAGCCTAGTTGAGCTCGTACTCGGTTATGTATAACCAGGTGCACCATACTTAAATTGATATGGATCCTTCCCTACCCATTTTCTCCTCCTTAGGGAATGGAATCAGAGGCTAGCCGGTGAGCCTCTAATTTATCCCTGTGAATTAAAATTTAAGTTTCAAAAGGCATGCAACAGATGCCTTTGATTTAGAACGAATTTTCTTTAAAAATAAGTCATTGTAGATTCTCCAAAAAAAAAAAAAATAGTCATTGTAAGTTCTCATATCACCCCAGTTTTCAAAAGAGGATCATAATCATGGTTCTCAGTCCTCAAATTCAAAAGACCATGTCTCCGACATTAGGAATCTATACTATACCAAGCAACTGTTCTTTAAATCTTACAAATCATCAAGCAGTATCTTATTAAATCTGTTACAATAAGTAATATAAGCTGCTGGCTTCCCAATGTACTTTTACCAAAGGAAAAAAGAATTAAACAATAGCAGCAGTCACTTGGTGCTTTTTTTGAATATTCTTATAATTCTTGAGGCAAAAATCCACAGGGTCATAAATCTGGATCATCTTACTTTGGAAAGAAGCAGGAAATGGAAAATTAGAATTATAGAGTACTATTGGTAATAAAAAGAGTTTCCAAAATGAATCAATAAGTGCATTTATTTTGAGCATGTCTGCCAAGATATGCATGCTGCAGATGAATGGGTGTGAGCAACATTTACAAGTGCATGCTTGCGTTCTCTGTTGCTGCTAACACTAACCCTTTATTTCATGGGCTTACTCGACATTCAAACTATCAGCTCTATATTTATACTGTCATTCTTTTTCTTCTTTTTTTTCCTCAAAGTATTAGCGCTCTTATCTTGTCCCTTGTACCACCTTTACCATCTAACATAACATCGGCGTATGACCAAACACAATAAATCATCCATATCCACAGCCTTAATCAGTCTAGCAACTTCTCATGAACATATTCACTTATCATTTTCATTGGTTTTGTTTTCCCAAAAATCCATCCGTATATCCTTTGTTCCAGCGATGCTATGACATTTCATGCACTTCTTTTTGCCTCACTTTAAAGTTCACTACCATGAAGCATGACTGCCCAAAGTTCATTGCCCAGTAGTCCAGCCCCTATGGGAGATTATCTTCTCTATTGTTGGCATTTCCTGTGTCTTCCCTGAGACAGTCAAGGAGGCTTTATTTAGTTGGAAGGGTTCTTTCGTGGGGAAAAGGAGGCTAAAGATACGAAAATGTGGGTTAGCAATGCAAAGATCGAGGATTCACGAGGTTTTGGTTTACAACCAATTTATACACAACAATTTAGATATGGTGGCTGCTGCAAATGCTAAAAACTGAAAGTTGACCCATTTAGAACAATACTTTTAGCGCGGGGATGTTATAAATCACCAACTAGAACAAAAGCACGCATCTTTACTCACTTGAGTCATTATTTAGTTTATCAAGTCTCAGATGCTTAAAATAAATGGCTTGACCCATGAAGGATCAACATCGAATGACCTTAAGAGATTTGTCAAGTGACATTTACAAGTTGCACATTTATAGATAGAAACTTTACGTCAGCTGAAATGAAAAAATTAGTCAAAAATAATCAATGGAATCATATCTTAATGGTTGTAGCCATTTGAATGCGTAACATGATAATTCTATATATTTTAGTTAAAACAAGTGACATATGGGAATATAAGAAAAAGGCATACCTCGGGCTCACCCCGAATCGGTCTTATTTCTTCATAGCTGAGAACATCTGCATTTGTGAGAAGTTTTGAACAGGAAAAATATATCACTGTGTCCTTCACACAATACCTTATGGCATGACACATATGCATCTGTGATGGAACATTCTTGCCAATATCGTAAGTTGGATCAGATGGGTTGATGCTGATGATGGGCGTTGGAAGATATAGATAAGGAGGAGGAGGGAGGCGGGTGGTTGGTTGTCCACTCGGCACTCGATCCATCCATCATCATTGTATGGCCGATGGTAGATGGATTTTTCTCTTTTTAAATTAAGGCTAGTTAGTACTTATTAGTGAGCATCTTCAATCACACTTTCGACAAAATAACTGCTTAAATGTATTTAAATATTAAATTAATTATTTTAGTTATGCTTTTAAAATTCCTTATTGCCAATAATAAGCAGACACTCTCTGTTTTACCCAGTTTTCTCACTAACACTTAATATTTAAAAGTAAAACATATATAGAGAATTAGAGAGAAAAAAGATAGAGAGAGAATTTAGAGAGCTCAAATGGCTCACCACATTTGGTGAGTCATTTGGGTTAACAAGGAAATAGAGAGTGGAATAGAGAATGAGTTAGAGATAATTTTTTGTGTTTGGATAGCTAATGTGGCTAAAAGAGAAAAAAATAGAGAATGGGTTGGAGATGCTCACTTTCACTACTGCTACTCTTTACCACCTGGTTTGCCTTCTTGCTTGCTTGAATGTGCTTGCTCTTAAGACTTTGATTACATTAGAGTTTGGATAAAAATAAATTATATTTAAAATGGGTATATAATACTCAATTCAAAAGCAAAAATAACATTCCAAATAATGCGTTTGATCCATATTGTCATGCATTATTAACGCTACGATCATTATCTCACAGTATTAAAAGAATTTTAAATTATTATCGAAGTTATTGGTTTATAGTATTAGAAATTTTTTAATTCAAAAATATCAATAACTATAATATTGATTTAAAAAAAATTTATCATAGACACTACTTTTAACATAAGTTTGCTTTTTTAATCATTTTGCTTTTTTATTTTCAAATTTGAATAGGTTTGGTATAAGACTCATTTTTCTATACCCTAATTTGCTCTTCTTTTGATCATAGTTAAGAAAATACAACTAACATTTCATTACTATGTGACCGTTGTTGAGGTTGAAACTCAAACCAGGTCTTGAGTACAGTTTTTATTTTCCCATATAAGTAATTGAACCCCTTGATTTTTGATCATGTAGAGCATTTTGCTCCAAGTCCACTAAATTTTTATAGTAGTGATGCTTTTATTTTTTGTTGGTGGCGCTTTGTGTGTCTTATGTATGTTCATTCAGCTCAGGGATCATATGTTGATTTTATACCATAGTTATTTAACTGCGGATACACTAAAGAAATGCCCCTACATTAAAGATATATTGCAAAAGAAAAAGAAATAATTGAATAAACTTAAATCTAATGCGTGAATCTAACTTTTTCCAGTGTTTTTCTTTAAAGTAATTTATTTTGGATAAAAATAAATTTTTCATTATATTTATATTACCTCTTAGAAGAAGAAAATGTTATGTTTGTAAAAATAAAAATATATGTTTTTGTCCAAATCAGTTGAAAAATTATTAAGATTAAATTTAAAATTAGATTTTCCAAGGTATTTTAATCAAGATCATCCAAGCAAACTATTAACTATATAACTTCTTTGTTTATGATTTTTAAAAAACTATTTTCTGGAAAACAATAATAAACATAAAAAGCACATTTAGTTCCTAGTTTTTTAATCTAAAAAATACAAAAACACAAACGATCCTAAATTTGAAATTAGAAAGAGCACTCCCATCTTATATTTTTAAAGGTGTTCGCGATAACGATTTTAAAAAACATAGCGATGATGCTTTTTTCAATGTCGGGCCAAGAATTTGGAGGGCGTGTGGCTCGTTGGGTTGGACGAAGGCTGCTGGTGGTGCGAAATTTGCAGGATCTTTGTTGTCGAAATTTGAAGTAAGGATCATTGATCTTGATTGTGACGGGTTTGAAGATATCCTCCTACGCGAAAGCAAAGAAAGAAGGGGGTCGGCGAGGCTTCTCCGAGTAGCGCTCGTCATAAGTGGTTCTTTGAGAAAGAGCGCAGAGGCGAATAACTGTGTATATGCGTGAGTGTCTGTGCTTCGCGATGAATTGGCCTTATATTTATATTCGATCTTCGACGGATTCAGATGGTGATTAAGTTGTTCCCCATTGGATCTGGATATTCTTATCATCTGTAATATCGGTTGATGATGCAGATCGCAGAAAGAAGCAGTTTATTTGGAATAAATATTATTACCAATAGAGGATCGTTTGATGTTGATATTAATCATTCTTTCACTTAATGGTGAAGTTTGGTTGGATTTGCTGAATAATATCTTATTAGGGATTATTGTTTCCACACTTTCATGGAGCTTCATAATGGTGTTTCGGTACGTCGGAGTTAGGCCTTCGATGCAAAAATTTTGGCACGGAGGCTTGAATGTTGGCGAAGGGCTGAGCCTCTGATAGAATGTCTCTCTTTGGGGTTCGCGGTTGAGCCTCGATGTTTCGTTGGGTGCAGCCTCTTCTTGGGCACGGGTGGGCTCATGTGTATTTTTTGAACCTATCAGTTGCCCCCATTGCCTTGTGTCTGATCATGGGCGAGGCCTCATGTATCTCAACCAGGATCTAATTTCAAATGTCACCTTTCGAAATTTGGATTAGTGGGCTTAATTCGCGATCATTTGTCTTATAAATGATGACTCTTGGGTTTTACTCCTCCATTCTCCCTCTTTGGTTTCTTTTGTTTCTTTTTCATGGTGTGTCTCTGTCTTGTATTGCCTCCCAACTTTGGACCTTCTCTTTGCTAGGGGACAGACTATTCTATCTTAAGTCTGCATTACAGAGCCTTTTTATTATGAGAATATTTTTCTAGTGTCTGAAGGATAGTCTTTTACCTTCGTGTTTTTTAAGATTACTTTAATCATTTGTTTCTTGATTCTCTTTTAGGAAGAATGACAGGAAGATTATTATTGGGTTGGCGCAGATTTATTTTTCATTATCCACTTTCATCATAGATTAAAATTAAGTTTCTTCTTCTGCTGCATTATTGAAGTTTCTTGTTAATGTTGGTTCTGAATGATGGCGTTATCTGACCAATTGGCCGGAGTTGAACCAGGTCTTGAGTTTACTCTCTTGCCAGACGAGCAGAGAAATCAGAACACCGTTCATCACCAGAGGTGGGATATCTAAGATCTACGCGTTGTTGCTTTTTCGCATTAATGGGACTAAAGGTCGGGATCAACAATATGGGGTCATCTTTGCGGACGTTAGCAAGCTCATTTTTAGCGTTAGGTGTAGTCACGGCGGTTTAAACCCTTTATATGATGTAAGTACTAAGATAAGGTAATGTTTCTTGAAGTGGCCTTAGATGGGTCTTCATTCCCTCTGCATCATGTAAGGTTTTCTGACCTTCGTGTATAATCTGCTGTTCATGCTTGTGGTTGAGGTATTTTGATTAATCTTGGTTTCTTTGAGGTGGAACAGGTATGTCCCAACATAGCCTTGCTTCTTTGCCTTTGCTTGAAGGGGCGTCAGAGGAACTCTTCGCCCTAAGTTCGGCGCTCCTCACGTGAATTTAGGTCTATCTCCAGGTGTGGAAGGA
Organism: Tetrastigma voinierianum; assembly: GCA_016808115.1. Lineage (NCBI taxonomy): Eukaryota > Viridiplantae > Streptophyta > Magnoliopsida > Vitales > Vitaceae > Tetrastigma > Tetrastigma voinierianum. The sequence continues at coordinate 172,826 of JAEQBH010008114.1, forward strand.
CAGCTCTTGCAGTTAAGCGTGATTGGTGTGAGCTAATAAGGGATGACATCTTGGCGTTCAGGTGACTGGACTATTCTACGAGAATCTTAAATGAGTGTTAGTTCTGTTTTGAGTTATAACATTATTGTGTAATTGTTTGAGAGTGTCTTTTGATTACCCATGCATCTCGTCGCTATCAGTTGTAGGTGAATCTCTGCGGCGTTAAAGAGATAACATGCCAGCGTTGTTGGGTTAGTGTCCTTCGTCTGCATGGGAGTGGATCAAGTGGGGATGACTCACAGTCCATCAGTTTAGAAATTACACTTTCGATCTCTTTGCTCTGTTTTGCTCATACTGTGAAAGTTCTGCTCCCAGTTAGGCCCTAACTTCAGAAGGCCACTGAGGCATTTATTGATTGGAGATGGTGTCACAGAAGCAGAAGTGAAGCAGCCTGGACTAATTTGAGAAAGATAAGACTTGACCCACAAATTAAAGTTAGAGGTTGGGGGCATCTCTCTTCTGATCCTCTCATATCATAAATGGGGCTGGGTTATGAAACCTCTAGTTTTAGTTCTGGTCACAATTAAGGTGCAACAGCAGGAAGGCGGAGGGGTCTGGGGGTGGGATGATTGACGACCTGGTCAGCGTCAGCCATTCACAAATGCAGACATGGCGAAGAGTTCATCGCCTTCTTGAAGGCGGAAAGAGAAGGAGGAAAATGGGACCCACGATGCGTGGGAGCGAGGTTATCCACTTCCCGATGCGGAACTGTGGCGGCGATCCGTCTATTCTTGGATTGATCTTGAAATTGGTTCGCGTGCTGATTGATCAGACTTTGGCCTATCTCCTCGGGGTCGCCTCAATGTTGAGTTCTAACGCGTATGTCCCTCCATTTTGAAAGATGGAGTTTGAACTTACGTTAGATGTTGAGTTCTCTATCTTGGATGTACGGAGTGGCTATCATTGAAAGGGTTTGTTGAGAAAGGCCTGCCAATAAGCGAAAGATCTACTAAAAGCATTGTTTGGGGCTTCATAAAGTGAGGTGACCCTCTATCGGCGAGAGAGTACAAAGTTTTGATCAGTGCAATGTAATGAGGAAAAGCGAGTAGCTTCAGTCGATCGTGAAACCTTACCGCCTAAGCTGATGCTCGGGTAGAGAGGAGTAGGAAAAGCGAAGGCAGAATGGCGAGAAGCGTGGCGGCAGGAGGTTAGGGGATGATTTGAGACTCTGCCTTGAAGCGACGTTAGGCTGGGGCCATTGCCGATCACTTGAGTGAACGGTCGGTGGGGGCCGACTATCGCGATCCCGGCGAAAGCCGATCCCAGGAAGAGGCTGCGTCACGCGATCAAGGCGATCTGGCGTCAAACGGTAATTGTTAGACGAGAGCTGTCCGAGGCTTCTGGTAATCGATTCGGTGGAAACGCGGGTAAGGTAATGCGGTTGTGAGGACCTCCGCTCCCGGCAAATCTTTGGTGGCTGTGAGGCGAGTTGTGGAAAGGGCCAAAATTTGAGGCCTTTACAATCCTTTGGGTTTAAAGGTGAAACAGCGCTGGAAGAGAACAGTTACTACCCTGTTAAAGACACGGACTTTCTTTGACCACCAGGTGTGAGGAGGATGGGGGGTCTTCTCTGTGATTATCTGGAGCCGAGGGCTTCCCAGTGGGGCCAAAACTCCCCCTTTTCTGTCTGCTTCAATGCGGATGCTGTCTCTGTGCGTCTTCGCTGCTTTCGATGTCGGCTTTTATGCTTTTTTTTTTTTTTTTGGGCTGATTTGCAGCGTATCATTGTCATCAGTGAATCACTCATTTGCACCTCATTTCTTTCACCTCACACTTGTGCTCTTCTTGGCGCTCTTCTTAATTGGTCGACTTCTTATGCATGATTACGATTAGGCTTTGGGTTGGGGATGTTGAAGTACTACTGAGCTGATTCTACCCAGGCTTTAGAATCTAGACTAAAATGGCTGTGTGACCTTTAAGATATGGCCTTAGGTGACGATTAAGCTCATTAATGTGGTTCTTTAGACAGTCATTGGGTGCTTTGGGTTGAAGAATGACTCTGAGCTGCATGGCTATGTGGGAATGGTTGGGCCTTTCGTCAATCTGAAATTTGTTGAGCCTCCGTCAATTTAGAATTTTCACAGATTAAGAATGGCTCTTTAGATTTGCAACGTGTAGAATCGTTAGGCTCGTCGATGTGGTTAATCGTGCTCAGGTAGTGAATTGTCTGAGTTGAGTGATTTTCGAGCACGCCACTTCATATGATCAGTTGATCCGTCAATCTGGCTAGCTAGACTCCGTCGGTGATTTACTGAATTAGAAATGACTCTAAATTGCATAAACACAATGTAGAATACGTTAAGCTGTCGTGTGTTTCTGTACTCCGTCGGTGATTTATGCGAGTTAGAGCGGCTCCAGAACGCATGGCGTGCCGGTCGTTAGGTTCATCGTCATTTCGCGTACTCAGTTGGCTGTTGTCCCGATCAAATGACTCTTAAGTTGCATAGCTGTCTGAGAATCGTTAAGGCTCGTCAATCTGTTTCTTGAGCTATCGTCGGTGATTTGCACGAATTAAAAATAGCTCTAAATTTGCATAACTGTGTCCCGATCGTTGAGCTCGTCAAATCTGTTTCTTCGGGCTCGTCGAATTTGATTTACGGTCGAAATGACTCACAGAACACGCATGGCGTGTAGAATCGTTAGACTCGTCGATGGGTTAATGGAGTGCTCGGTCGGTGTTGATTGCGAGTTAAGTGGCCTAAGTACGCATAACTGTGTGATGGTTGAGCTCGTCAATGGCTGTGATCCATCGGCTGATTTACTGAATTGAAATGACTCACGAGCATAAACCACGGCCAGTAGAATCGTTAAGCTCGTAATGAGGCTCTTTGTACTCCGTCGGTGATTTATCACGAGTTGAAATGACTCACGGTGCGCGGCTTTGTGTAAGTCGTTAGGTTCATCGTCTGGCATTTCTTGTACTCAGTTAGCTAATTGTGCGAGTGAAATGACTCTTCAAGTTTGCATAGCTGATGCAGTCGTTGAGCTCGTCGTCTGACTGCGAAACTCCGTTGGTTTGATTGCTGAATTAGAAATGACTCTGAACACGCCTTTGTGTGATCGTTGAACTCGTCAATCTGGTGCTTTGAGCTTCGTCGGCTGATTTACTGGTGAAGCCGGCTCACATAAGAACACTGGCACAATGTCGAGTTGTTGGGCGCTCGTCGATATAGTTCTTTAGGCTCAGTGGGTTGATTACGAATTGAAATGACTCTAAGTTTACTGGCTGTGTGAATCAGTTTAGAGCTCATGTTATTTCACTTATGACCTCCGTCGGCTGATTTACTGAATTGAAATGACTCTAGAATTGCATGTTTTGTGTGAAATGGGCAGACTGGTCAAGTGAGCTCTTTGGGCTCAGGCGCTGTCTCGTGAAATTAGCGATGTAACTTTGGTGATCGACTCCTCGGTGGCGTGACTGTTGATGAGACAGGCTTGTCAAAGTGACTCTTTGGGGCTCCGGCAGTGAGGCCAGTGGCGATGCCTTTGGTGATCGACTCCTTAGGTAGGCGTGACCTATCACGGAGTAGACAAAGCTCGTCGAGTGAAATTTGTTGGGCTCAGGAATTGTGGCGCGGTGGCGAATATGGCTGATCTGACTCACGAGGTGGCGTGACTGTCGCGAGTGAGCGGGCACGTCAAAGTGACCGATCTGAATCGCTGTGGTAGTGCGATGTTACTGAGCTAGTCGACTCCTCGGGTAGGGTGACTGTCTGAGTAGGCAGACTGAGTCAGTGAAATTAGTGGGCTCTCAAAGGCGTTAATGGTAGGAAGTGGCGATCTCTTTGAATTTGATCGACTCCTCGGGTGGCGTGACTGTCTGAGTAAACGAATTCGTTAAAATTGAATTTCTTTGGGCTCGGTGGCCCCAATGGTAGGAGTGGCGATGTAGCTGGTACGCTCTGACTCCTCGAGGGTGGCGTGTTTGTGGGAGTAAACGAACTACGTCAAAGTGAAATTTCTTGAGGCTCAGGAGTGTGTTGGGGAGGTGGCGCGATGTAACTGGTGATCGACTCCTCGGTGGTGACTGGGCGGAAGTAAACCAGACTCAAGTCGAGGCCAGTGCTGGCGTGAGCCAATTCAAACTTCCCTAATTTTCTTGGAAGGTGCGACGTCTTTAATCTTTAATTTATGGAAATTTGGAACGTTCGATTGTTTTTAAGTGCTTTGGCTTTCTTATAAATGGCGGGCCCCTCTCATTCTTTATGGAGTTTATACTTTGAATATTACATTTCTTACAGTGCGCTAACCGAAATCTGGGCGAGATGAAGCATCGAAGTCTGGTTGTCTTTGTTGGGGATCCACACGAAGGTCTGGTTGAGATTCACATTGGACTTGTGGGAGTTGTGTTTTCATAAGTCTCGCTAGCAAGTCATGTTATTCCCTAGCTCCGTGCTAAGGAATGCGCCCGGAGAGGGCGGTGCATTTCTTGTGTCGCCTTCTCCATTTTTGCATCTTCTTTTTCTTTCTCCTTTCTCCTTCTCCTTGCTTTTTCATCTTTTCTTCCACATCTCATTCTCCCCCTTTTGTTTCTTACCTTTCGCTCAACCACCTTACTGTGGGTACCTCTTCTTCCACATCTTGTTTCTCCCACATTTTTACTGATTCCTTCCATCCCTTTCTTCTTCTTCTCCTCTTTTCCACCTTTCTGGCCTTTTTCGTTTTCCTTTCTTCCACGAGAAGTTTTTTTTTTTTTTTTGAGGCTAGCATCTTGAATTCCAAGATGTAATCGATGACCTCACCGATTATAGCTAAATGTCCCAGTTGGAATAAAGAGAATTTTCCTTTTTACGTCTATGAGCTTTCTCATTCTATTGCATGTAATTTTTTTGAGCATTATATGTCTGAGTTGTTTGTGACGTCTTAACAGAATAACCAGTAAATGGTTGAATCGTTAACTGAAAATTGATAAATCTCCATTTAAGATTACAAACCAAGGTCTACTGATAAAAACGTTTAAGATGTTCCGCATTCCAGGCATGCTGTAAAATTTTTCCCTCCTCTGTTTGGAGCTCGTAATTACTGATCGGCGACTAGAGATATGATGTAGGGGCCACCGATTAGGGCTAATTTCCATGGTGGATTCTTCCCTTCAACAGCGTTAACTTTTTAAGACCAAATCACTGGCATGTGTAGCTCCTGCAGGTTTTTACTTTTTTGGTTATAGTACCTTCTTTGTCTTCCTTTGGTATTCTTGCATACGTCTTAGAACTTGTCGCGTTTTCATGCAGGATCCAAATTTAGGGACGGAGGCCTGCGTCATTGTGCTCACTGCTTTGGCACAGTCCTTAGGGTTTAATTAGATCTCGGCAGTACATCGCCGTCTTGCAGAGAGTGGGAGTGACAGTTTCTCGGGTGGTGACTTACGTGTTATCTGCAAGCCCGGCGCTTTCGAGGGAGGAGTATTCCTACCCCTTTCCTTTGAGATCTTCAATTTAGTCTTGGCGACCTTAACAGAGGGTTCTGATGGTGACGACTGATGGTGGAAGCTGCCGGATGTCTTTGGTGGCATTAATGTTCTGGCTCACGAGCTCGGCAGAAATCTGGTGGCGTTGTCGGTGTTTCAGATTATCCGGAAACACGGGGATCTTGGGATACCAAACACGCATATGATGGCTCGCCACCTGAAAATTGCGTATCTTGTTTTGTGATTGTGGCTACAAAGAGCTCGACTCCCGGCCCATTTAATTGAGATAATCTCACTGCGGCGATGATGTGAACTTACATTGGCCTTTCGAGGCGGGGTCGGTATATTACGAAACCCCATTGTTGGAAGAAATTTAGGGGCTTGTGATTGGCGTCGAGGGGCTGATGGGAGCGTGGGATCGGCGTGCTCACGGCAGATCTTGCATTTCTTGACTAGGTCGGTTGCATCTTTGAATATTGTAGGCCAGTAGTATCCTTGTCTCGAGACGCTCACGCGAGCTAGTGCTCTCTCAGGGTGTGAGTGGTTAAAACGCGTATACCTGGTGAACTTCCCTTATACGTATTCAATGTTTTCGCGATACAGCCGAGGATTGGTGTGAAGAAACCTTGTATCTGAGCTTCCCTTATGATTAATTAGTTTGTGGACCTCGTCCTTATTTAGTTGCTTCCTTGATTAAATCGTTAAGCGTCATGATATATAATGGTCTGAATGGGATAAGTCGACTCATTTCGGACAGGCACGGGCAACCTCCACATCGCGAGGATCGATAGGGCTGTGGTCGACGGTGTCGTCAGGAATTTGAGAGTCTTCACCGTAAGGGTATCGCTAGCTTTGCGAGGCATCGGCTCGGGGTTCTGCGCTGCGAGACGTGTCGACTGAACATGGATTTTTTAATCGATCGTACCTTTTGGAATGGGATCATCCTTCCACTTTTAGCCTCGTGGGTATCTTCTATTTGTCTTACTACGGTGGGGTCGTTTGTAGACCTCTAGTGGTCAGCTTCAGTGAGGCGGGAGTTGAGGCTCTTTATGTGACCTCATACTCGGTCTCGTTGTTGGAGGCTTAGATCCGGAATGCGGTGGAGTACTCTTATGTCTATTCTTGGGAGGTCAGATTATACTGCTCACTTCCTTGTTTGAGGCTCCATACGAGAGAGTTTCGGATGGGGAGGTCATTATTAGCGAGCGTTAAGCGGGTTTATGAGTGAACTCCATGATAGATTAAAGTTGAATACATCTTTTCATGCGGTTTTTGGTTTGTATGCGATCGCCAGACTCATAAGCTCTATGGCCCTTCGTAACCCAGCCAGGAGCTTACGGTTTATGTAACACTTGCTTCATAGTTGTCAGTTGGGACTTCTATGGTGTGACCTTTGGAAGTAAGGAGTTCATTCTGCGGTTACGAGCGAAATTAGTTTCTCCATCCTTGGGTATCTCTCCCACTCAGCTCCTCTTAAAGCTCGCGTTTGTAATAGTAGCCAGGGTCTTTGTACTCGCTCTTTGTTTTAATGAGGGTGTGCTGAGTCGAGAAGTCGTCGGCCCAGTATAGTAGGGTGACTCCCGCTAATGGACTTACTATAGGAGCTTAAATATATTTTCAAAATTTGAAAATGCTTCCTCGCCGCATCCATTGAAGAAGCCTTCTTGGGGACTTGGAAGAAAGGTGGCATTTATCACTGCCACGGATGCGAATCGGCAAGGCGACTGATCAGCGCTTCTGTCAAGCGTTTGAACTTCCTTTATACTTGTGGCGAAGGCATGTCAGTCTGACGCTATCTTATGCAGGATTTGCTTGATTTAAACGGTTGGTATGACCAGGAATTTGGGTTTGATACTCCAAAGGCGCCATTTGGTCCAGGTTAATGTTGTAGTTTCTATAAGATCTGGAACGCGGTTGAGATGGGCTATGTGGAGCCAGTGAAATTAGTTACCCGACATATCATCTATGTATACTTCCATAGTTGTACCTAGCTGGTTGTTTTGTCCAGATTGCTGGACCTGATATATGTAGCTCCTGCGTTTTTGAGGCGCAGACGGCATCACGGTATGATAGGTTCCTGTGGCTGTGACCCGAGCATCTTTTTCTTGGTCACTGGGTCCATCACGATCTGGTTGCTGGCGGGCATCTGGCCGAGGAGTTCAGCGGCTGCGGTGGCATCTGATGAGGTCGGTCCTTGTGAGAAGCGTCTTGGGCGCGGCTTTGTTGATGTCGATTAAGTCGATCTGATCGCTTCATTGTCGTTTGCGCTTTTGTGAGTCTGACATTGGCCGATGGTATTCTACTTCCTGATCGCTCACACTGTGGGTTTGTTGACTTCTTGCGTGGTGGCTTTTTGTCTTAACACGTAAGCCACTCCTCTTTTGTTTGATTGGCTTAAGGGCCAGGTGGCATTCAACTGTGGGTGATTGTAGGATCAATTCCTCCATGTTTTCTTCCATCACGAAAGGCGTCTGTTTTGTGCTTATAAGTGGATAAGGAGGTTTTTGAGGTCTTATGGTTTAAAGGCGATCTGGCTGAGATGTTTAGGGTGATAGTCTGCAATCTGGGTTCAGTTCTTCTGAGGGGCTTGGTGGTAGTACACCGATCACGCCATGTGGAGCTCGTCATATATGTTGTTACGACCGTTTTTGTTTCATGGATGCTAAGTAGCATTCCTAGCCCTCGGTCTCCTCAGAAGCCATTCCTACCCCCTTTTCGGTAGGGAATTTGATCATCATGTGATGATATCACGGAAGGGATGGCTTTGTTGCATGAAGTGCCGAATCAACATGTTCTCATGACAGGGCGTCTGGTGAGAATCTTGTCTATTAGTCTAAGTAAGCCAATATGAGTCTCCCAGTCATGGTACCATTATATTAACGAGGTGGCCTTTTTCCAGGAGAACGTAGAGGTATTGTGAGTTCTAGTTTTCAAGTGTTTATCAAAAGGTGACCTTGAAAGATGATATCAATTTGAACTCAGATTGTCGGTCTTTAGGTGAAGCTGTTTTGTTGGCCACAACTAGCGCGAACTACAGTGGGTTAATCATGAGATTGGCATCCACTGATCGGTGGAAGAAACGCGTGATGGATGTCGAGTGGTGGTTGAATATTAGCAATTCTGTTATCTCTGTGGGCCTAAATGTAGTGGATGACCTTCCCTAGTGAGGATTTGGTTCCACTCTCATGAGATCTCTGATTACTGGATTTCACCTAGGGATTGTTAGTCTTTGAGTCGTCGTCTGCTTAGGGCGGTGGTTCTTTAGGCGGAGCACAGTTGAAACTTGATTCTGGACCACAGTTTTGGGGATATGAGTATGGGAGTGTGCGGCTGAGTATCAGTCATATTTCTCTCTGTTGTGTCTGATCAGGTCGGTGTCAGTAGTCCCTATGAACTGTGATACCAGGATTAATATCTCTTGTTAGCAAGTGAAAAACTGTTTGGGTTGGCTGCACCTGGGAGGCACTAGTTTCATTGTGAACACTGTATTGTGAAATTAATTAAAGGTGAATGTTGATGAATAACGTCGTCGTCTTTCGGTACGATGGACCTGGGCAGATCTACGAGGTTTCCACGCCTTTTGGAGATCATTCTCCATTTTCTTTTTAGAGGATGCTTTCACAGTCAAACTTAAATCTCTTGAGACCGTCCTGTGGTTTGTTGCCAGCTCTTTTCTTTAGTGAGTGGAAGAGCTCTCTTTCTTTGGATATGAGGGCCTCTTCACTTTAATATATTTCTCTTGCTTTGCACGAGCACCTCGCCGTATGTTTTGAAGTTTTGGGGATGGAAAACATTAAGTCTTTGGTGAATCCCCCTAATGACGATGACATGTGATGTGAATTTCTCGTGGGATTATATCTGCATTTGGACTCGGCATTGAATGCGTTGGACATACAAGACCTCGAGGCTTTCTTACAGGCCACAGCGATGGGCACGGATGATAACAGCTTCTATCGATCCTGGCTGATAGGTGAGAATGACATGTTGGATAACTCGCCAATGGGAGATTGTTGGTGGAGTACATTGAACCACATGAATTTGGGCCTTTAGGGTGATAAGTAGCTCTTATCTGCTGAGATCTTTGATACCCATCAATCCATTTGGTTTGTAAATTATTTGAGATGATCAGCCGGATCATACAATACAGTGGTATCCTAATGGCATTGAACGGCGGAGGGAGTGATTCTCGGTGTGTAGGTGACTCGAGTTTGTTGTACGAGGTGTCCATGGTCATCGGGGGCACGTCCTTTCACCACCTCCTTCAGTAGGAAGGGCTCTTAACGGAGGCTCTTGAACCTCTGTTCCCATGATTGTTCCCCCACAACTCCTTCGCTTTAAGGATCAGCGATTTCTCGAATCCCAGCGTACTCTCAAGTGTTTAGCCGTTTGCCTTACCTCGAAGGGCTAGATGTGGTCGGAGTGCCCTCCCGGGCTCATTACAGTTCGCCAGTTTGACCAGCCGGGGGATCACAGATGTGTGTTATCCTTCATGGGGAGATATCATGGCCTTCACGGAGTTTGTGGCGCCTCCGGAAGTGGTCGTCCGGTTGTCACGGTGAGTTGTTACAACTCTTACGTCGGTGATTGGTGAGGCGGAGTGCCTGCCTGGTAAGTGTGGCTGCATTGGTTCTAACACGTCGGGAGGTCGGCTGTCTGCGTTGCCCGGTTGATCTTGCATCCTTGGAGGATTAGCGTTGCTCCTTGTGTTTTACAGTCGTTACCATCGATGGCGAAATCGTTATCATTGTAAAGAGTACATCAGTTTCCAGGACGATCTGTGATGTGCTTTCAGCGGGGCCAGGGTGTGGAGGCGTGTGGGCGTCTGGGTCGGACAAGGCCCCCCTGCGGTGGCTGGGCATTTGGGGATCTTTGGATCGTCAGGCTAAAGTAGGATCATTTGCGGTGCTGGTTGGCGACGGGTTTGAAGATGCTCCAAACTCCTCTGTAAAAAGCAATGAAGAAGGGAGGGTCGTGGGACCGCGGAGTGGCGCGTCAGATACTGAGTCGGTTCTTTATGGGAGAAAAGAGCACCTTAGAAGAGCGAATATGTTGCGTATGTCTACGTATGAGTGTGCGTACCTTTCACCGATGGGGTGACCTTATATTTATAGTAAATGTTCAACCAGTTGGATGGTGATTAGGATTTGTTCCCATTGGATGGGATATTTCTTATTATTATCGATATCAGGTTTGGTGATGGATATAGAAAGAAGAAGCGAGTTTATATGGGATCATCTTCCTTCCTTGTGAGGGGATCAGGTTGATCTTTGATTTATTATTGTCTTTCTTTTCCTTATTAGTGAAGTTTGGTTAGATTTGTGGAATAATATATTATTAGGGATTATTATTTTCATTACTATAGGAGACTTCCATGTCGGTCTTTGGGCGTCGGGTTGGGCCTTCATTCTAGTGGCACGGAGGCTTGAATGTTGCCGCGAAGAAAGGCTGAATGCTCCGATCTTATGTATCTCTCCTTTGGGGTTTAGGGATGAACATTGTTTTTAGTTGAGTTTGGCCTCTTTCTTGGGCCTGATAGGTGGGCCTATGTGCCTTATTTTTCGAACCATATCAATAACCAAATAGGGCCATTGTTTCAATTTTTTTCTTTTTTTTTAAGTGGCAAACATTAAATGGATTTCAATGGGTAAAAACAAAGTACTTGATCCTGACCCATCATGGCTCCCACCCGTCTTTTTAGTTTTTGCATCTTTCTGCAGGCGAAACACTTGCAGTCCACCATGTAAATGCGTAAAGTAATGATTCTTTTTTTAGCTTTTGAGTTTTACTCATTTAAAACTATCTTCACAGACCAAGGATCAAAATATCGATAAACAGGATATGTCGGTAATTGGATTTCTGAAAATAGTAGGAAATATTACATTGGCTCATCGATTGGATATTTTTACAAAAAATAATGAATTTATTAATTTTTCATATTTAATTATATAGATTATGAGATATGATTCTTATCTTAATTAAGGTAGATTAAAAATCAATGGATTAGTAATTATTAAATTAAATATGTTATATTTAATATATTATTAAATCAATATTAATATTAAAGAGATATTATTTATTTGTTTTTTATTTGTTATTATAAATATTATGTAGATAATGAGGAGATTCAAAATATTATATGTTATAATTTTAAATTTTTTAAATGATATTATTTTATTTCTTTTCCTTTTCAAATTAATATTTGATTTAAAAATATTATAAGTTATAATGTAAAATAAAAATAAAATAAAATAAAATATTATAAAGGGATTATGAACAAATAAATAATAAGAGAATATAAAAAAAGTTTGCATTATATATAATAAGAGCAATCAATGACTTAGTGAAGTTTTGGAGGGTGCCACTTCACAGGCATTTGGGTGAAACAGGCATTGAAGCTTAATTTTTCATATTTTTGGAGCAAAGGAAAAAACATGGAAAAAATCAAAAAAAAAAATTTCCAGGAAAAATCGGTTTTTTTTGGAAAATATCGGTATTTTATCGGGAAATATCGGTATTTATCGGAAAAAAATCGATCATTATCAAATCGGTGATTTTTCTCAGTTTTTTATAGTTTTCTTGAATCATTTCAACCTGCAGGGAACGATTTTGAAAAAATCCGGCCAAAAAACGTTTTTGTCCTTGTTCGAGACCCAGACCTATGCGGAGTGCTCAATCTGAACTAAATGTTTTTTGCATTGTATTCCTATTGAAGGACATGTGAGCCGCCATTCTCCCCAAAGAAGGAAAGCAAAAGTCGACCAAGGTTTAGACCCTTCGCACTAAGTGGGCAGCCATGAGCGAGATGTAGGCAAGATGGCTAAGTCGATCGGGAATCCTTTGTTGAGAGTTCATTCGGGACAGAGCCCGAAAAATAAAGCCATAAATAAATAAATAAATACTAATAAATTATTGTGTTTCAAAGGTGGTACTTGATGTAGCACATGGTTTGGGGAAGTTCATGGCGACCCATCCCTAGCGGCAAAGTTTTCAAGTTGAGGGGCTAACTTTGAATATCCCGTGTCTTTATGATATTAATATTGAAAAGGATGTTTTATCTTTGAATCTGACAAAAGAGGATGAAAATGCTTTTGATAGGTAATAAAGAGAATAAATATCGATACTATTAGAAGAGAGGTAGAGAAGCATAATGTCTGAAGGCTCCCTGCGGGGTTTATTTGTATGGCCCACCCATAGTTTACTTTATTTGACATCATTATATGATTTTTAGTTCGATTACGGGAATAAATTAATAGGAACACATGGCCTTCAGGCGAGAATCAGGCCTTTTCATCAACGGTGATCTTTTTAGTCGTTTCCGGTGTAAATGGCACAGATTTCCATTGATGGGGCTCTATTGTCCACACAGTGATTCGGCTTCATCATCTGAAACAATGTCAAGCGTCTTAGAGCCGTGGTGTCAATTGACGTGGGCCATTTCATCATCATACAAGAGTTAATCGCATATGATGAAGAATTAAAGGAAAAAAATAGAATAGAAACGATGGCTTAAGGCATTATTTAGAGTAAAGGAATATTGCAGAGTCATTTCATGAAGAGAATTCATTTAGGCGTTTAACACGGGTGTTTCGAGTGCACAGGTGCCTTCATTTGCAAGTAGTTTGGAGTGGGCCAAGAACAGTACAAACTCCAGCTCCACCATTTGATTTTCTATATTATTTGTTCAATAGGCACATGGCGCATTTTGAACCCGATTCGGTGGCAATACACCATGGGCCCGATAAAGGTAAGAACTCACGACCTTCCATTCCACGAAGAACCCTTTAGGTTGAAACTTCTTGAGCGTACTGGCACTGGTAGATCTGCTCCCCAAGACAACACATTGTATTTAGGGAGAAGCATAGTTTAAGGGAGGAACAAACTCGACAATTCATCATACATATTAATCATACATATTAAGCATAGGTTTCTTGTGAAATTTTTTACGAATCCACAAAATTAATAGTCTTGAAGAAGTAATAAATGATTTAGAAAATCTTAAAGAATAGTTCAAAAATAAGAAATGAAAATGTGGGTTAACCATAAGATCGGAGGTTGCACGAGGTTTGGTTTTACAGCAATTTATACCGCAAACAGATTTAGATATGGGTGGCTACTCTGAATCATAAAAATGAAAAGTTCAACCCATTTAGAACAATAACTTTTGGCAACAAGGATGTTATAAATCACCAACTGAGCTCAAAAAACACTGCATCTTTACTGTGAATTAGAGTGGCCCCCAGTGTATCAGTCTCGATTCACCTTACGTGAATGACTAGGCCCATGAAGGATCCAACATCTGAATGACCTTAAGAGATTTGTCAAGTGACATCTACAACTGCATTTATAGATAGAAACTTTATGTCAAGAAACTCCAAATGAAAAAACTGTAGTCCCAAAGAAATAATCCATACGGATACTCTATCTTAATGGTTGGCAAAGCTGAATGCGTCAACATGATAGACACCTTATATTTTTAGTTAAAACAACTAAGCATAGAATATAAAGAAAAAGGCATACTAGGGCTCACGATCTGGTCCTATTTCTTCTAGCCGGGAGCATACTGCGAGAGGCGCGACAAGGAAGTTTTGGAATTAAGCAAAAAAATATCACATGTATTGTCTTGTAATACATACATGGCATGACACACGTACGCATGCGGTGAACATTGCTACCCAATGCTCGGCCGTTGGATCGAGATGTGAGTTGTGATGTGATGATTGGCGTTGGAAGATAGATAAGGAAGAGAGGAGGCGGGTGGGTTCGGGTTAATCACTCGCTCCTCGATCCATCCATCATCATTGTATGGCCCAGGTAAATGATAGTAGATGGATTTTTCTCTTTTAAATTAAGGCTTTAGTTAGTACTTATTAGTAGAGCATCTTGATCACACTTAGCAAATAGCTACTTAAAATATATTTAAATATTAAATTCCACACTATTTTTAGTTCAGCAACTTTTTTAAAATTCACTTCAACCATACTCTACATTTTACACCCAGTTTTACTAACCAATAATTTAAAACAGAGAGATGGGAAAAATGTAGAGAGAATTTAGAGAACTCAAATGGCTCACCACATTTGGTGAATAGTTTGGGTTAACTGATAGAGAGTGGAATAGAATGAGTTAAGAGATAATTTTTTTGTGTTTGGATAGCTAATGCGTAAAGAGAAAAAATATAGAGAATGGGTTGGAGATGCTCACTACTACTCTCTGCTACTACTACACAGTTTTCCTTCTTCCTTATTGCTTCTGTAGTGCTCTGCATCTTAAAAAGACTTTGTTTACATTAGAGTTTGGATAAAAAATAAATTATGTTAAAAATAGATATATAAATATAAATTAAAAACAAAATAACATTCAAAATAATGCGTTTGATCTATTGTCCTTTTTGCATTATTAACTCGATCATTATACAACATTAAAAAAAATTTAAGAGCCCTCGAGTTATTGGATTTATAGTAATAAATTTTTTTAAATTAAAATCATAATCAAAATAACTATAATATTAGTTTAAAAAAATTTATCATGAACACTACTTTTAACATTAATTTTTTGAATCTATTTTATTTTTTTTTTTTTTTAATTTGAATAGGTTTGGGTACAAGACTCATTTTCTATACCTAATTTGCTCTTCATTTTCCAATCCGTTGAAAGCCTGGCTAACATTCATTATAACAGCGACTGGGTTATTGAAGGTGAAAGTTAAGGCTTCAGGCCAAGTGCGGAAGTACACAGTTTTTTTATTTTCCCATATAAATGGCTCCGAACCCCTTGGTTTTTTGGTCATATAAAGTATTGCTCCAAGTCCTAAAATTTTTTATAGTAATTGATACTTTATTTTTTGATGTTTGGCGGCTTCACTTAGTATCTTATGTATGTTAAATTCGACTCACGAGGTCATATGTTGATTTGTCTATAGTGTTGTTATTTGGACCACACTAAAGAAATGCCCCTACGACCAAAGATATAGCTAAACCAAAAGAAAGAAAAAGAAATAGTCAAATAACCTTAAAGTAATTTGTGAATCTTTCCGTGTGTTTCTTTAAAAGTAATTTATTTTGGATAAGTAAAAATTTTCATTTATATTTATATCTTTACCTCTTAGAAGAAAATGTTATATTTATAAAAAAATAAAATATATATTTTTTATCAACTCGGACCAAATTAATAAGAGTCAAATTTCCAAAATTAGGTGCAAAGGTATTTTAATCAAATCATCCAAGACGAGCTAAGTAACTATATTAAGCCTATTTGTTTTATGATTTTAAAACTATTTTTCTGGAAAAACAAGAATAATAAAAACATAAAAAACATATTTGGTTCTGAACAATCTAAAAAATACAAAAACACAAACAATCCTAAATTTAGAGTCCGAGAAAACACTACCATCTTTATATTTTTTAAAAATTATTCTCATGTATTTTAAAAACATAACCAAAACGGGGGCCATCGTTTGTTTTTTTCTTTTTTTTAAGTAGCTGAAACATTAAATGGGTTTGAGTGGGTAAAAACAAAGAGGTAGCGAGTCCTGACAGCCCCATCCTATAGCTCCACCCGTCACTGGTTTTACATCTTTACGGGCGAAACAGCAGTCACCATGTCGTCATAAAGTAATGATTCTTTTTTTTTAAGCTTTAGTTTTTACTCATTTAGGAAACTATCATACGAACCCCGAACCTATACAGTGCTCAAATCCCCGAACTAGTAATTTCTATTGAAAGGACATGTAGACATTCTCACCCCCAAAGAAGGACACAAAAAAGTCAACGAGGTTTGGGACCTTTTAAGCTCGAAAATAGGAAAACGGCCATACGTTACGAGAGATAAGAGCAAAATATTTAAGTCAGTAAGAATCCTTTATTAAAGGAGAGAGTTCAGGTCCAGGAAAACTTGGCCAAAAATAAGACATAAATAAATAAAATAAATACTAATAAATATTGTGTTTCGAAGGTGGTAGCAGTAGCACATGGTTGGGGGAAGTTCATGGTAGCCAGCATCCTAATGGCAAAGTTTTCAAGTTCAAGGGGGCTAACCTGAATATCCCATGTCCTTATGATATTAATATTCAAAAGGATGACATGCTGAATGCAAGCAAAAAGAGGATGAAAATGCTTTTTTGATAGGTAATAAAAGAGAATGAAAATGTCGATACTAATGAAGAGAGGTAGAGAAGCATAATGTACAGGAAACCTCTTGAGTTTATTTGTAAGGCCACGCCCCATAGTTTACTTTATTTTGACATCATTATGTAGTTTTCCGTTCACGGGAATAAGTGTGGTTTGCAGTAACTTCAGACGGCTTCATAGTCAAGGGCCCTTTTCATCCCAACGGTGATCTTTTTGGTCGTTTCGATTAATAGTATTGGAATTTCCAGTGATGGGGCTCTATTGTTCCACGTGATTCGGCTTCATCATACAACGAAACAATGTCAGCGTCTTAGAGCGGTGGTATCAGTTGACATTAGGCCATTTCATCATCATGCAAAAGGTTCCAATACTTGTAGCAAGTAAAATTAAAGGAAAAAAAATGAATAGAAACCAGTAACAGGCATTATTTAGGTAAAATAATACGAGGAAGTCGACATAAAGAATTCATTTAGGCGTTGCTGCAGTCTTTGATTGCGAGTTACGCTCCTTCTTCATGTAGTTTGGATTGGGCGAATCTACAGTTCAACTCCAGCTCCACCATTTGATTTTCCTGGCATTCAATGACACATGGCACGATTTAGATCCAGTTCGAGTGCGATACACACGTGGAATGATAAGGTCGAACTCTGACCTTCCGTTTCATGAAACCCTTTGGGTACGAAACTCTTGGCGTGCACAACATTTCGAGTCCATCTAGGGCAACACATTGTATTTAGGGAAGAAGCATAGTTTAAGGGAGGAACAAACTCGACCATTCATCATACATATTAATATATGAGCAAAAGATGTCTTCTTATATGACATTCACTTGCGGTAGCCTCCGCAACGAGAAAATAATCTAAAAGCCGTACGAAGGGAATTATCACAGCTACCTCATACGATTTACTTGATAATTATGCACTTAGCGAGGATGTTATAAATCACCAACTAGAACCAAAAAGACACATGCATCTTTACTCGCGAGTCATTATTTAGTTTATCAAGTCACCGGTCTGCCAAAATGAAATGACGATACGCTGAAGGATCGACATCTGAATGACCCAGCAAGAGATTTGTCAGTGACATCTCTGCGTGCGTTTATCGATGAAACACATATCAAGAAACTCAAAATGAAAAAACTTTAGTCCCAAAGGAAATAAAATCCATATGGATACTCTATCTTAATGGTTGGCAAAATTTGAATGCATGACATGATAGATACGTTATTTTGATTAAAGCAGCTGGCATATGGGAATATAAGAAAAGGCATACCTCGGGCTCACCCCAGTCGGTGTATTTCTTCACTGGCAGGAACATCCGCGGCGCAACAAGCAAGTTTTTGTAGTTCAAACTCAAGCTCTGCTTCCAGTTGATCCATTTCAAGCACCTCTGGCGGTGGCTCTTCAATAAGAACACTACTTGCATACTCACCATCCTCAATTAAAGGGAGAGAAGAAATATTTGTATCATTAGGATCTTGGTTTCTGCTTGACTTAACAGCGACTTGTTGAGTATGCTTGCCTCTAATTTTCTTGGGACTAGTGTACCTTTGCTTCACTGAAACTTACGGATTGAGGGATGATTTTCTTTTGAAGTTCAGTCTTGCTAATTCACGAACCACTTTTGCGATCTCGTCCATTGCTTGCTTTGACTTCTGATTTCATTTCGGTGACATCATGTACATGATTCAATGCCAAGCCCGAGAACAAAGCCAGGCCATGCGGTACTTATAACATATGGTTTGAATGAAAGTGGGCTTGTAGTTTAGCTAAATACATAGATAAATCAAACATAAACACTGTCAAACCTGGATTTACATTATTAAGATCTGAAGTGATAAAACCGGTTGGGGTTGCAAACCCTTTAGCATAGACAAAATCTTTACGCCCAGAACAAAAATTTTGGAAGCAATTGGTTAATGCTATTTTTCTAAGTCTACCCAGGTAGAAACTTACAAAAGCCCCATTGTTGCGGCTCTGTATTCGACAAACACGGGTGCGATTGATGGCGATCTACCTTATGCACTCTGAGTAAATCAAGGCGACTTTTTCTTTTTTCTTCTTTATTTTGAGTTCAATGGAGCCTCAATTTAGCCACATGAATCATTTTTTTGGAGTAGCATCGAATCCAGTTTGTGTTTGTGCATTATCATTTCTTGCTTCTTTTTACTCACAAAGTTATAATTCCTTTTGCTCATCACTAAAATGTCGTTCTTATTTCTTCAATTCAAAGCGCCTAGTAAACCTACAAGAAAGCGCATTCTTTTTTATAAAGTTAATAATTCATTTTACTTGTAAATCACTAAAATGTTGTTACTCTTTGTAGGAACAATCCCTTGTCAATTTTTATTTTGTACTAACATGAAAAATATATATTTAAAAATAGTTAATTATAAATAGTAAACAATGTATACATTTCTAAATTATTTAATTTGTATATAAAAGAGATAAAATCAATTAAATTAGTTTAAAATTGTATATAAAAGTCATTTATCTATCCTAAAATCTAGTTGTTATTTTCCTTCACTTTTTCTTTCCAGTTCTATTTTCTTTCCCTCCTCGAACTTTTTAGCTTGTTGGGACATTGTCTTGGCATTGTCTCTCTTTTTTTTAATCGAAGTCTTAACATTGTCTTAAAAATCCCAATTTTGCTTTCTGTTTTATATTTAAGAGCATTCCATGATGTGGGTGTGGGTCCTGAGCTTGACATTATTTGTTGACTAATTCAACGTGACACACTAATAGGGAATGATGATCAAAGCAAAAAACACAAGAAAACATAGAAGATATGTCGACAACTAATTTATTGTGTTGATCAAAGCCATTTCCTAAAATCGAGAAAATTAACTGAGAATATTAAATAAAGAAGTGTATCGATAGAACACTTAAAAATACTAAATTTAATTTTGAGGCCAATGATTAAATAATTCAAGTAGCTAGATGCATCTACTTGGAATCGATAAACATCATGGCAAGAATATAAAGTCGATTTTGTATCAAAATGGAATTGAACTCAGAACCCCCGAGAAGACAAAGAAACGAAAGCAGAACTAAGATTGTTCAAAACTTTTGTAAATGTGATAGATGATTAATCCGTGTTTTAGTTTGATTTCTGCCCGCATTTTGGCGGAAAATACAGGCAGGAGAAGGCAACATAAAGGAATCAAAAACTAACCAGTAGATGACTTTACAAAAGCAGCTTTGCTCGTCCTCTTCTTCTTGAAACAACGAGAGAATCTCTCAACTTTAACCTTCTTCTTGAATCCACGAGGTTTGTTCCGCGGTTTTTTGGAAACACCAGAACTGGAAAACCTAAAAATCTCTTCGGCTCCCCCAACATCTCCACTCTGATTTGATTGACTAACACCGGGGAAGAGCGAAAGAAAATGGTTGATGTGATTCGTCGCATTTATATGTTTTTATTCACACTTTGTGGCGGTGGAAGTGAAGCGGTGGTCGCGATTTTTGTTGAAAAGGTTTTCAACCGAATCTGTTCCTGCGACGGCGGCTCTTTAGAAGAACTTGCCACATTTTGGCCAAATCACGAGGGGAAGAAGAGTGAATATGGCCTTTGATCTTTTAATATGGAATGCGTGAGTCTGAGTGGTTTGTTTGATCTCTCAAGTCAAATCTTTCCGGCACAAATCTTTTGCATTCAACTTTTAAGGTTCTTTTGCCTCCTCTTCCCCATTATTTCTTTCATATTCTTAAATCCCTCCCTCTTAGTATTGCTTTCCTCCATTAAATATAATAATTCGTTTGGGTTTTATTGGAATGATAAATGGTAAAAGATTTTTCGCACATTAATAAATAACATCAAATTATTGCAAACAATGTTTTCTTGAAAATAATTTGTATATCTTTGCTTTGCTATTATTTGGCGCGTTTAAATAATAAATGTCTTACACACTTAAGTGTCGAGACCAAAACGTTCGCATGCTTCGATTATATTCTTAAATCTTTATGTAATATAAATAAAATTTTGATTATGTTAGTACTATTTTATTTTATTTTTATATTATTCATTACCTTTACATCATATTAATATATTCCTCATAAATTTATTCTATTGAAACTATAATCCACAGACCCATAAAACTACCGTATAAAATTTGAACCTTTAACAATTTGAGTTAGGTTTTATTGACAAATTATGATACCATTTACTTCTAAATTTTAAATAGAAAAAACAATTTTCATATAAAAGTAAACTCATATCTTAAAATGACCAACTCAATTTAAGGAAATAAGAAGAATTACGATATTTTTGTTTTATTTTTTTTTTAATTACTAAATTTAACACTATTTTTGGAAAATACATTTTAAAAGGTAACCACAACAAAATAGTAAAAGAGAATGCAATCGAATATTTTATTTATTGTTTAAATTTTAAATAGAAAAAAACAATTTTGATATAAGATTAAACTCATATTCTAAAAAGACCTGACTCAATTTAAGGAAATAAGAAATTCACGATATTTACATTTTTATTTTTAATTACTAAATTTTAACACTATTTTTTAAGAATACATTTTAAAGAGTAACCCCTAACAAAATGAAAGTAAAGAGAACCTGTCGAATATTTTTATTTCTTGATTTAAATTTTAAATAGAAAAACAATTTTGATATAAGAGTAAACTCATATTTTAAGAAGACCAACTCAATTTAAGGAAATAAAAAAATTAAAATATTTCATTTTATATTTTTTAATTACTAAATTTTAACCTTATTTTTTTAAAGACCATTTTTAAAAGGTAATCCTAGCAAAATGATAAAGAAAACTATCGTTTTATTTCTTGTTTAAAATTTAAATAGAAAAACCATTTTTATATAAGGTAAACTAATATTTTAAAAGACCAACTCAATTTAAGGAAATAGAAAAATTCACGATATTTTTTATTTTTATTTTTTAATTACTAGATTTTAACACTATTTTTAAGGAATACATTTTAAAAAGTGGCTTACTAAATAGTAAAAAGAATGCATCCAAATATTTTATTTATTGTTTAAATTTTAGAATGAAAAAACAATTTTGATATAAAGGCAAAATATATTTAAACTTCAACTCAATTTAAGGAAATAAGAAGAATTACGATATTTTCATTTTATTTTTAGTACTAAATTTTAACACTATTTTTTTAAGAATGCATTTTAAAAGGCAACCCTAACAAAATAGTAAAAGAGAATGCATCGAATATTTTATTTATTGTTTTAAATTTTAGATAGAAAAAACAATTTTGATATAAGATAAACTCATATTTTAAAAACTACCAACTCAATTTAAGGAAATAAGAAGAATTCTACGATATTTTTATTTTTGTTTTTTTATTTACTAAATTTTAACCACTATTTTTAAGAATACACATTTTAAAAAGGTAACCTAACAAAATAGTGAAGAGAATACAATCGAATATTTTTATTTATTGTTTTAAATTTTAAATAGAAAAAAAATTGATATAAGTAAGCTCATATTTTAAAAAAAGACCAACTCAATTTAAGGAATAAGAGAATTAGAGATATTTTTCATTTTATTTTTTTTAATTACTAAATTTTAACACTATTTTTTTAATAATACATTTTAAAGGTAGCCTAACAAAATAGCAAAGAGAATGCATCGAATATTTTATTTCTTGTTTTAAATTTTAGATAGAAAAAACAATTTTGATATAAGAGTAAACTCATATTTAAAAAGACCAACTCAATTTAAGAAATAAGAAGAATTAAGATATTTTCATTTTTATTTTTTAATTATAAATTTAACACTATTTTTTAAGAATATATTTTAAAGGTAACCCTAACAAAATAGTAAAAGAATGCATCAGGAAATATTTTATTTATTGTTTAAATTTTAGATAGAAAAAACAATTTTGATATAAGAGTAAATTCATATTTTAAAAACACCAACTCAATTTAAGGAAATAAGAAGAATTACGATATTTTCATTTTATTTTTAATTACTAAATTTTAACACTATTTTTTTAAAGAATACATTTTAAAAGTATACTAATAAAATAGTAAAGAGAATCTGCCCGAATATTTTATTTTATTGTTTAATTTTAAATAGAAAAAAAAATTGATATAAGAAAACTCATATTTTAAAAAGACCAACTCAATTTAAGAAATAGAAGAATTGAATGTTTTTCATTTTATTTTTTAATTACTAAATTTTAACACTATTTTTTAATAATACATTTTAAAGGTAACCTAACAAAATAGTAAAGAGAATGCATCGAATATTTTATTTCTTGTTTAGATTTTAAATGAAAAAACGATTTTGATATAAGAGTAAACTCATATTTTAAAGAATAGCTCAATTTAAGGAAATAAGAAGAATTACGATATTTTCATTTTTTTTTTAATTACTAAATTTTAACACTATTTTTTTAAAAATACATTTTAAAAGGTAACCCTAACAAAATAGTAAAGAGAATCTGTCGAATATTTCATTTATTGTTTAAATTTTAAATAGAAAAAACAATTTTGATATAAGAGTAAACTCATATTTTAAAAAGACCAACTCAATTTAAGGAAATAAGAAAATTCGTATTTCATTTTATTTTTTAATTACTAAATTTGCAACACTATTTTTAAGAATACATTTTAAAGGTAACTCTAACAAGTAATAAGAAAATATGTCGAATATTTTATTTCTTGTTTAAATTTTAAATAAGAAAAAGTAATTTGATATAAAGAGTAAACTCATATTTTAAAAACACCAACTCAATTTAATGAAATAAGAAGAATTACGATATTTTCATTTTATTTTTTTAATTACTAAATTTTACTTATTTATTTTTTAGGCCATTTTAAAATGCCAACCACGTAAAATAGTAAAGAGAATAATCAAATATTTTATTTCTTGTTTAAATTCTCCTGGAATTGGTTTTTAATATAATTTTCTACTCATAGGCTAATTAGAATGTTGGATTCAACTGAAGTTAATTTATCAAGTTTTAAGTATCATATTACCTTGAGTTACTGTAATTTGATCGAGCTTTTCACCATTTTGTTAAGTAATCAAATTCGAGTAAAATTATTTATTATTTTTAATTCATTGTTAAGGCTTTGTTAAATAGGTGAGAATAACTCAACTATTTTTCGAATCAGGTTTGGTAGCTAAAGTAAAAAACTCAGGAATTCGAAATTGGGTGAGGATTCGAGTTTTTTAGCCTAGTTCAGGCTCATTACTTTTCGGCTATGTATATAACTCGATTACACCCATACCCAAGAATTGACATGGATCCTTCCCTACCCTTTTCTCCTCATTAGGAGATAGATCAGAAGCTAGCAGTGAGCCTCTAATTTTATCCTGAATTAAAGAATTTAAGTTTCAAAAGGCGGCAGCAGATGCCTTTGATTTAGAACAGTTTTCTTTAAAAATAAGTCATTGTAAGTTCTCCAAAAAAAAAAAAAAAAAAAAAAATAGTCATTGTAAGTTCTCATATCACCCCAGTTTTTCAAAGAGAGGATCATAATCATGGTTCTCAGTCCTCAAATTCAAAAGACCATGTCTCCACCAAGGAATCTATACTATACCAAGCAACTGTTCTTTAAATCTTACAAATCATCAAAGCAAATATCTTATTAAATCTGTTCTATTACAAGTAATATAATACTTTCTTCTCCAGCTGCTGGCTTCCCAATGCTTTTTACCAAGGAAAAGATTCAAACAATAGCAGCAGTCACTTAGTGTTCTTTGCTGGTGTCTTCTTATAAATACAGACAAAAAAATCCTGGGTCATAAATCTGGATCATCTTACCTGGAAAGAAGCAAGGAAAGTAGGAAAATTAGAATTATAAGTACTATTAGTAATAAAAAAGAGTTTCCAAAATGAATCAATAGAGTGCATTTATTTTGAGCATGTCTCCAAGATA
The DNA here is from genome assembly GCA_016808115.1 of Tetrastigma voinierianum. NCBI lineage: Eukaryota > Viridiplantae > Streptophyta > Magnoliopsida > Vitales > Vitaceae > Tetrastigma > Tetrastigma voinierianum. The sequence goes on from JAEQBH010008114.1 coordinate 197,272, forward strand.
TGCATGCTGCAGATGAATGGGTGTGAGCAACGCATTTTACAAGTGCATGCTTGCGTTCTCTGTTGCTGCTAACTTTTAACCCTTTATTTCGTAGGCATGACATTTAAACTATCAGCCTCTATATTTATACCTATCTGTTCTTTTCTTCTTTTTTTTCCTCCAAAGTATTGACTCTTATCTTGTCCTTGTACCACTTTGCATCTCTCAAGCGTATGACCGACACGGCCAAATCATCCATATCCCACAAGCGCAATCAGTCCTAACCCAACTTCTCATGAACATATTCACTTTATCATTTTCATTGGTTTGTTTCCCAAAATCCATCTCCGTATCCTTGTTCCAACGATGCTATGACATTTCACTTTTACTTCTTTTTGCCTCTTCTTACGAAGTTCATTTCTGTGGAAGCGTAGGTAAGGCGCGAAGTGATTTACGGAATAAGTGAATCGTAATTTTATTCTGAAATTGTAATTACGGTTAAAAATCCGTAATTAATTCTCTAGATCTCGGATGAGAAAACGGTTGCAGTTGGAATCGTCTATGAAATCCTAGTTAGCACGTAAAATTCGTAATTTTAAGGCGGGTGATTGGGGTGGCGCGTTTTTCGAGCATTGCGTTTCGAGTGCGAGTAAAAGCTGTTCCGGCGTGTGAGAAGTCGCGTATAAACAATGCTCATGTATACCATAAGTGGTATGAGTAGATAAATGATGAAAATGGGCTGGCGAGATAGTCACGGAATGTAAATGTCGAGAAAGGAGGACAAAATGTCATTTGAGATTGATTTAAGTCATAAGAAGACAAAATAATTATAGTCTTCATCTCCTCAAATTGAAAAGAGGAGAAAACATTATTGAAATGGGAGAGAGAAAGAGATGCAGTAGGCGTGGAGAAAGAAGAAAATGGTGATTCAGGAACTCCCTCGACTTCTCTGCAGAAATCTATGTGTCGGGCCAGTTGGATTTCGGCGGGCGAAGGAAGCGTTCACGGGCAAACTCACATGGACTTGATTTGCGAGTTTTGACAAACTCAGGTAGGGGTTCTCCTCTTGTGTTTATTAAGTTTTAAGAGTTTTTCGATGTTCCCGGTTGGTTTGAGTAGGTGAGGGCCGTTTGATCGATCAGCTTGTGGGACCGGGTGTTGGAATTTCTTTGAGATTTTCTTTATTGGCCGTGACTGTCCAGAAATTTAGAGGGCTGTTTGGGTCTTTAGTCTGGAAATTTTACGTTCATTGCATGCTTGATATGATAGTGAGAATAGGCGACAAATCATTGCTAAAACATGGGGCAAAAATTGTAGGAATTTTGGAACTTTTGACATCGTGTGAGTCAAACTAGTTAGGCTGTGTGTGTGAGAGATTAATAGCTTGGGTGTTTGCCAGACCGGGAAATGGTAAGAAAGTCATTCCAAAAAGTGAAGCGGGATTGAGATTGATGACATGAAGTGGACAGCCACTTCAGCTGGAACTGGGACTGTTAAAAACAGTCCGGGTTTGTGAAATAGCCATAAAGGTCCATGTGTTTGGCATTAAATTGCCAGATTGAATGGCTTGGTATGTGCTTAGAAATTAATTTGGAGAGTTGGTCGATCAAATTTATTAGGTTAATGCTTGAGGTGTTAACACAATGGCACAATTAGATGGAATTAAATTGTGTTTGTAATACAGGCAGTTATGATTTGCTCGATTGAGCTAAATTGGGTGATGATTGATGTGTGTTGAATTACATGCGTGTAATTGTAGTTGATTGAAAATATGCATATTGACATATTGTGTAAATGATTTGAAATGGCATAATGCATTTTCATATGCCTTTAGGTAACTAGACTTAGGTGTGAGTGCATAGTGAGGTATTTTTGTAAAAATGGATATAGTTGCGAAAAGAATTTCCACAGGGATGATATTCAGGAGGGGTGGAGTTGGGAGATGGTTGACGGATCATTGGATGAGGACCATGGCCCATTTCAGAGCTCACCCCGACCAATTCACCTCGGAGAGGGTAGTCCATGTTGTCTCCAAGATATTTCGGTAGTATGTTTTAAGAACAAAAGTTTTGTTTTGAAAATGATTATTTTCTCATACGCCCGGCGGGTGTAGGTGGAGTCGGTGAGGACTGTTGACATGGGGTGATCATGTAGAGCGTTGAGTAGGATCGTGTATTTGCCAGGTGTGTGTTCACTTTTAGACGTGCCTTTGCACTTGGGTAGTGGCCCACTTGGGGCGATTCTCCTGCGAGCTTTAGCTCACCGTCATAGGACCCCCCTTATTATTTAGTCTGAGGGTGACTCGAAGGCGATTCATTTGAAGAAGCGAGTTCTTGATTTTGATGGTTTTGGACACTAACTTTTGGCCATTAGACTTGTAGAATGTTAATATGACATGTAAAGTGTAATCAACTATATGTAATTATTAGGGAGATAATTGGAGAATAGTTAGTATGTTTTTTTTTAATGAGTAGTTATGGGCCCACAGTGGTAGAGTATTGGATATATTGTATATATTGGATTGTTTGAGACGGAGTAAATCTTGGGTTATTCCTGATTTTGTATTGGGTAGAGCTCCCAGTACAAAGGAGACTACACTTGGGTTACACCTAAAAGTGGCGTGGGCCTCCACTTGTATTCTGCGGGTTGTGGTGAGTCAACGGACCCCGAGGTTTGGGCGTCACAATGGCCCCTTGAAGTTCATTCTGCCGTTAATTGACCTATGGGAGATTATCTTCTCTATTGTTGGCATTTCTGTGTCTTCCCAGGCCAGTCAAAGGAGGCTTTATTTAGTTGGAAGGTTCTAGTGGGGAAAAGAGGCTAAAGATACGAAAATGTGGGTTAACCATAGATGGAGGAGGGTTGTAAAGAGGTTTGGTTTCTGACGTTTATACCACCAAACAATTTAGATATATAGTGCATTGCTGCAATGCTAAAAAGGCTGAAAAGTTGACCCACATTTAGGCAATGCTTTTGTACTTGGGGATGTGTTATAAATCACCAACTAGAACAAAGACACTGCGTCTTTACTCATGAGTCATTATTTAGTTTATCAAGTCACCAGATTCTTATGCAAAATAGAATGACCGAGTATGAAGGATCAAACATGAATGACCTTAAGGGTGTCAAATAACATTTAAATTTGCATTTATAGATAGAAACTTTACATCGAGAAACTCAAATGAAAAAGCGTAGTCCCAGAAAAATATGTATGTACGGATACTCTATCTTAATGGTTGGCAAAAATTTGAATCCTGCGCCAACATGATAGACACCTTATATTTTTAGTTAAACAACTAAGCATATGGGAATATAAGAAAAAGGCATACCTCGGGCTCACCCCGAATACGGTCTTATTTCTTCATAGCCGGGAGCATATGTAGGCACATGAGGAAGTTTTGGAGATTAAGGAAAAAATATATCTGTATTATTCGTGCATACATGGCACTTGACACACATGGTGAACATTTCTTTACTTGATCGACCGTTGGATCAGAGATGATTGTGATGTGATGATGGGCGTTGGAAGATAGATAAGAAGGAGGAGGCGGGTGGGTTCGGGTTGTTTTACTTATTTTAAAAATAGATATATAAATAAATTAAAAACAAAAACAACATTCAAAACAATGTGTTTAGATCCTTATTGTCATGCACATTATCAACTAAATCATTATCTCTGACATTAAAAAAATTTAAAATTAATATCGGTTATTGGTTATAGTATTAGAATTTTTTTTAGGGTGAAATCATAATCAATAACTATAAATATTGATTTAAAATTTTATCATAGACACTACTTTTAACATTAATTTGCTTTTAATCTATTTTACTTTTTTTGTTTCTTAAATTTGAATATGTTTGGTACAAGACTCATTTTCTATACCTAATTTGCTCTTCTATGTACCAAAATCACGATGATTTGAAAGCCACAACTAGCATTCATTGCTATGGCGGATTTGTTTGAAGGGTGAGAGTGACTCAAACCAGAGTCACGGAAGTACCGCAGTTTTTTATTTTCCCATATAGTAATCGAAGACCCCTTGGTTTGGTGCCAGGTAATTATCAGTCTAAATTTTTTATTAACAGTGATACTTTATTTTTTTGATGGCTGGCCAGCTTCTTAGTATGTATGTATGTTCGTTCAGCTCTGAGGTCATATGTTGATTTGCTCTATGGTTATTGCTGCGGATACACTAAAGAAATGCCCCTACAACCAAAGATATAGCTAAACCAAAGAAAAGAACTAGTCAAATAACCTTAAATCTAATACGTGAATCTAAGTGTTTTCTTTAAAAGTAATTTATTTTGAATAAAAAATAAATTTTTTTCATTTATATTTATACCTCTTAGAAGAAAATGTTATATTTGAAAAAATAAAATATTTTTAGCCAAATCGGACCAAAAATTAATAAGAGTCAAATTTCCAAAATTAGATTTTCAAAAAGGTATTTTAATCAAATCATCCAAAGCAAAACTAGTAACTATATTAAGCTTTATTTGTTTATGATTTTTTAAAAACTGTTTTACGAAAAAACAAAATAATAAAAACATAAAAACACATTTTAGTTCCTAATTTTTTTAATCCTAAAAAATGCAAAACAAACAATCTTAAATTTAGAGTCGAAGAAACACTCCCATCTTAATTTAAAGTCAAGGAAAACACTCCCATCTTTATATTTTGAAAAATTATTATAATAAAGAGTAGCTTATCTGGATTCGATTATTCTTCTAATATAAGATATTTTGGTTTTCTCATTATCTAATACCATTGTTGCCATATTACACGAAAATGAATAAAACAGCGATGGTTGAGCTAAAGGTTATTGATTCAAATATTTAGTAGTGGCTTTTTGAATTAGAAAATGTGTTTTTTGAAGGTTATTGTGGATAATTGTTCAAGTTTTTATAAGTTTCCTATATGATTACTTGCAAACAAATAATAATAATAATAATAATCTGAATTGTATAAGTTAAATAGCTAATCTTGGCTATTTAATAGCTATGGGAGAAGACATAAATTAGTTGGTAAGGGGTGGTTGAGATAATAAGATGGAAGTTATAAACATTCCATGAATTCAATTAAACATGCCTCGTCACAAGAACAAGTCTTTTAAAATATAGTTTACTCACATATCAAAATTGTTTTTTTCTATTTAAAATTTAAACAAGAAATAAAATATTAATGATTTATACTTTACTATTTTGTTAGGGTTACCATTTAAAATGTATTCTTAAAAAATAGCGTTAAAATTTATTAATTAAAAAATAAAAGAAGTAATATGTATTTCTTCTTATTTTCTTAAATTGAGTTGGTCTTTTTAAAATATGGTTTTACTCTTATATCAAAATTGTTTTTCTATTTAAAATTTAACAAGAAATAAAATATTCGACCAGATTCTCTTTACTATTTTGTTAAGTTTACTTTTAAAATTATGTTTATAAGTAGTTATTAGTAAATTAAAATAGTAAATAATAGTGATTATTGTTTCTTAAGATCTGATTTGAATTAAAATATGGTTTGCATCATAATAAAATTGTTTTTTCTATTTAAAATTTAAACAAGAAATAAAATATTAAATGATTCTCACTACCCCTATTTTATTTAGGGTTACCTTTTAAAAATAACATTCTTACAAAAATAGGGTTAAAATTTAGTAATTAAAAAATAAAAATGAAAATATAAGTAATTCTTCTTATTTCCTAAAATTGAGTTGGTCTTTTTTAAAATATGAGTTTACTCTTATATCAAAATTGTTTTTCTATTTAAGAATTTAAACAAAATAAATATTCGAAATGATTCTCTTTCTTATTTTGTTAGGGTTATCTTTTAAAATGTATTCTTACAAAAATAGGGTTAAAAATTTAGTAATTAAAAAAATAAAAAAATGAAAATATCGTAATTCTTCTTATTTCCTTAAATTGAGTTGATTTTTTTAAAATATGAGTTTACTCTTATATCAAAATTGTTTTTTCTATTTAAAATTTAGAAGTAAAATGGTAACATAATTTGTCAGTAAAACCTAACTCAAATGGTTAAAGGTTCAGTCGGACATGAAAATAGAAGGGGTTTAGGATTATAGTTTCGATGAGAATAAATTTATGAGGAATATATTACTATGATGTAAAAGCAGAATGAATAAATGTAAAAAATAAAATAAAAAAGTACTAACATAATTTAAAATTTTATTTATATTACAGTATTTAAGAACAAAGGTGAGATTACGTTAACGTTTTGGTCTTGACTCTTAAGTGTGTATATTTATTATTTAAAGGCCAGCGAATAGCAGCAGCATATAATAAATTATTTTTATGAGAAGAAAGAAAATGTTGCTTGCAATAATAATGTTATTTAGTAATGTCAGAAAATCTTTTTTCCACCATTTATTGCTTCCAATAAAACCCAAGCGAGAATTATTATATTTATGAGAGGAAGAACATACTAGAGGAGGGATGAAGAATATGGAAGCGAGCGGGAAGAGGAGGCGAAAAGAAACTTAAAGTTGAATGCAAAAAGATTGAAAGCGGGAAAACAAACAACTCAGACTAACTACCCATATTAAGATCAAAGGCCATATTCGACTCACTCTTCTTCCCCCTCATGGATTCACAAAAAGTAAACAAGTTCTCTTAGCGGTTCTTTATGTCGCGGGAGGCAGGGATCACGTGCTAAAAACCTCTTTTCAACAAAGAAATCACGTTCCTTTGCTTCACCTCCACGCATGAGACGGAACCAAGAACTACATGATAAATGGTCGAATCGCCATCAACCATTTCTTCTCTTTTACGTCTCTAATGTTTGTTAGTCAATCCAAATCAGTGGAGATGTTGGGGCCCGAAGGGAGTTTTAGGTTTCCATTTAAATTGTTTCAAAAAGCGAGTGGAGCAGGACTTCGTGGATTCGAAAGAAGGTTGAAGTTAGTTGAGGAGATTCTACGGTTGTTTCGAGAAAGAGAGAGGACCCGACCAAAACATACGTAAAGTCATCTCTTTTTGGTTAGTTTCTTTGTTCCTTTTTCTGGCGTTCTCTCTCTACGTTCGATTTTCCACAAAATGCGACGAAATCAAACTAAAACATCGAATTAATCATCCCCATCACATCACGGTTGTAAAGCTTGAAACAATCTTTTGGTTTTGTTTTTGTTTTGTCTTCTTGGGGTTCTTGAAAAAATTCCTATTTTGTTACAAAATAGACTTTATTCTTGCGGATGTTTTAGAATCCGGGTTCATTTTGGCAGACCTATAGACGATAAGAATCAGAACTCACGATCTTTTTGATGCGTTTCAATGTCGTGGCGGAATTTCCATTGATGGGGCTTTGTTGTTCCAGGTGATTCAGCGGCGTCATCATCTGTGAAAGCGATGTCAAGCGTCTTAGAAGCGAAGTGGTGTCAATTGACATTAGGCCATTTCATCATCATGCAAAAAGGTTCAATACTTGCCCAGCAAGTGAAGAATTAAAGGAAAAAAAAATGAATAGAAACCAGTAACTTAAGGCATTGGCCCAGAGTAAAGGAAATATTGCCTGAGGCGGTCGACATAGAGAGATTCGATTAGGCGTTTAACCGCAGTCTTTAGTGCACGGAGTTCTGCTTCTTTCATATGTAGTTGGACTTGGCCAAGTGTAGTTCGGACTCCTCCACAATTTGATTTTCTGATGTTCCAATGAGCACATGGCCGCGGTTCCGATCCGATTCGGTGGCGGGACACCATGGAACTGATAAGAATCCGAACTCTGATCTTTTTGAGTCGTTTCCAATGTCGTAACTGGAATTTCCATTGATGGGGCTTTGTTGTTCCACTGGTGATTCAGCATCATCATCTGTGAAACAATGTCAAGCGTCTTAGAAACCGTGGTGTCAATTGACATTAGGCCACTTCGTGTCATCTGAAAGTTCCAATACTTGTAGCAAGTGAAGAATTAAAGGAAAAAAATGAATAGAAACCCGATAACCAGGCATTATTTAGAGTAAAAATATTTTGAAGTGATATTTATAGAGATTCGATTAGGCGTTTAACATAGTCTTTCGATTGCACGGGTTCTGCTTCTTTTTCATGTAGTTTGGACTTATGACGAGTGCGATTCGGACTCCATTTGCACAATTTGGTTTTCTGATGTTCCGTAGGCATGTACGATTTAGGTCGAGTTAGGTGGCAAGACACCATGGGCCCGATAAGAATCCGAACTCGACCTTCCACGCGAAACCCTTTGGTGAAACTTCTTGGCGTGCACAACATTTTCGAGTCCATCTAAGACAGCACATTGTATTTAGGGAAGAAGCATAGTTTAAGGGAGGAACAAACTCGACCATTCATCCTTATATTAATATGAATTTCATGGAATGTCTTACTATATATGACATTCACTTGCCTTCCTGACAAAATAATCTAAAAGCCATACGAAGGGAATTATCCTATTTCTCATACAGTTTACTTGATAGTGTCTGTAACAGGGATGTTATAAATCACCAACTAGAACAAAAGACACATGCATCTTTACTCATGAGTCATTATTTAGTTTATCAAGTCTCAATTCTGCTTAAAATAGAAGACCAGCCAACCCATGAAGGATCAACATCTGAATGACCTTAAGAGATTTGTCAAGTAGCATCTAGCTGCATTTATAGATAGAAACTTTGAGAAACTTCGAATGAAAAAACTTTAGTCGAGAAATAATCCGCTATGGATACTCTATCTTAATGGTTGCTTAAGGCCCGAGATAAACGCCAACATGATAGACCGCGTTATATTTTGTTAAAGCAACTAAGCATATGGGAATATAAGAAAAGGCATACCTCGGGCTCACTTTGAATGGTCTTATTTTCTTCGTAGCGGGAGCATACGTAGGCGCGACAAGCAAGTTTTGTAGTCAGACTCGAGCTGCGCTTCCGATTGATCCATTGAAGCACACCTGGCGGTGGCTCTTGGTAAAGGCACTACTTGCGCCTGCCGTATCCTCGATTAAAGGGAGAAAGAAATATTTGTATCATTAGGATCTTGATTTCACCGTGCCCGACTTAGGCGACTTGTTTGTTATGTGCCTCTAATTTTCTTAGGACTGAGTATGCGCTTCCTTGCGGAAACTTGCGATTACGAGGATGATTTTCTTTTGGAAAGTTAGGTCTTTAATTCTGAACCACTTTCTGATCTCATCCATGCTTTGGCTTCTGATTTCGGCTTTCAGTGACATCATGTACACATGATTCGATACCCGAGCCCGAACAAACTTGAGCCATGTCATTGCTTATAACATGGTTTTGAATGAAAATTTGGGCCCATAGTTTAGCTAAATACATAGATAAAATCAAAGGCATAAACACGAGAATCAAGCGTTTTGGTATTAAGATGCAAAGTGATAAAACCGGTTTGGGGTGCAAACACTTTGAAAAAAAACAAAAATCTTTTACATGAGAACAAAAAATTTTGGAGGCTTATTAGTTATTAACATTTTCTAAGTCTGCCGGGTAGAAACTTACAAAAGCCCCGTTGTTGCGGCTCTCATCATTCAACAAGCAGAGGTCACGATTGATGTGATCTACCTTATGCACTCGAAGTAAATCAAGGCGGCTTTTTCTTTTTTTCTTCTCTCTTTATTTTGAGTTCAGTAGACCTCGATTTTAGCCACATGAATCATTTTGGAGTAGCATGTTAATTTGTGTTTACATTAGCATTACATCATTTCACTTTGCTTCTTTTATAAAGTTATAATTCCTTTTACTTGCTCATCTTCAAAATGTATCGTTTCTTATTTCTTCAATTCAAAAATTAGCCCAGTAAACCTACAAAGCTGCGTTCTTTTATAAAGTTAATAATTCATTTTTACTTGTAAATCACTAAAATGTTGTTACTCTTTGTGGAACAATCACTTGTCAATTTTTTTATTTTGCTTTCTTGTGAAAAATATATTTAAAAATGGTTAATTATAAATAGTAAACAATGTATACATTTCTAAATTATTTAATTTGTATATAAAAGATATAAAATCAATTAAATTAGTTTAAGTATATAAAAGTCATTTATCTATCCACAAAATCTAGTTATTTATTTTCCTTCACTTTTTCTTTCCAGTTCTATTTCTTTCCCTTTCCCTCAAACTTTTTGCAGCAATGGGACATTGTCTGGCACATTATCTCTTAATCGAAGTCTTAACATTGTCTTGAAATCCCAATTTTGCTTTCTGTTTTTATATTTGAGCATTCCATGATAGTAGGTGTGGGTCCACGAGCTTAGGCAATGTTGGTGACCCTAATTGACACACTAATAGGGAATGATGATCAAGCAAAACCTGAAAACATAGAAGATATGTGGTATTAATTTATTGTCCTGTTAATCAAAGCCATTTCCTAAAATCAGCGAGAAAATTAACTTTCGGAATATTAAATAAAGGGTACAGATAGAACACTTAAAAATACTAAATTCAATTTTGAGGACAGCAGTTAAATAATTCAAGTAGCTAGATGCATCTACTTGGAGATCAATAAACATCTGGCAAGAATATAAAGTCGATTTTGTATCAAAATAGGAATTGTTTCAGGCTTTGAGAAGACAAAAGAAAAAACCAAAGATTGACGGCTTTGGCAGATATGATAGATGATTAATGGCGCGTTTTAGTTTGATTTCACGCGCATTTTTGTGGAAAATGTCGAGCGAGAAGAGCAGCGTAAAAGGAATCAAAGAAGAAACTAGCAGTAGATGACTTTGCAAAAGCAACTTTGCTCAAATCTTTCTTTCTTCTTTGAAACGAGAGAATCTCGGCACAACGCCTTGAATCCGTTTTGTTATGATTTTGTTGAGCGGAAAACTAAAAAATCTCTTAGGCTCCCCAACATCTCATACAGGTTGATTGTTTAACACATTGGGACAGATGAGGAAGAAAATGGTTGATGATTCCCGATCGCATTTATCATGTGTTTTTGTTACGCTTTGTGGGGTGGAGGTGAAGGTGTGGGATCGCGTTTGTTTGAAAAAGAGGTTTTTAGCACGGATCGCATTCGCAAACGACCAATTTGCTGAAGACACATTTTTGTGAATCTGCGGGGGAAGAAGAGTGAGTCGAATATGGCGCTTTGATGCCCAATGGCTGGAGTGTGAGTGCAGCAGGTGGTTTGTTTGATCTCTCGAGTCCGTCTTTTCCTTTCAATCTTTTTGCATTCCTTTTGGGTTCTTTTTGCCTCTCACCCATTAGTTATATGTTATTCATCCCTCCCTCTAGTATTGCTTTCCTCCCATAAATATAATAGTCGTTTGGGTTTTATTGGAGGCTTAATAAATGATAAAAGATTTTACTTTTATTGTAAATAACATCATTATTACAGCTTAATATTTTCTTTCTCAAAATAATTTATTCATATATATAATTAAATGGCATTTAAATAATAAATACACATAGATAATAAAGACCAAAGAAACGTTAACGTAACTCAATTATAT